>LPNX010620409.1:1315256-1385748 GCA_001517045.1 Pseudotsuga menziesii | reverse complement strand
ATGTTCACAATCTTCAAGAAGGCTCTGAGTATTGATTCCAAGAACAAAGAAGGATATGCTGAAGCACATGAGATCAAGTATGGTAAGTGGTATGACACAAATAGGGCTTGATGTGGCTAAGCAAACATCCTGGAAGTCATTGGGTTGCGCACCATCAATGAGAGAGGCATGCAAGAGGTGTAAAGAATCTGGCACATAGATCTCGAAATCTAAGATAGGAGATTGAGAGAAAAATGAATGGGTTATAGGATCATAATAAATATCAGCAGCAGCTCCATATGTTACTTCTTTTTCATCAATAGTATCACAAGAAGAAAAATCACCTTCAAGAGACACAGAAAAAGATGGCTCTTCAATATTTGCTTCTTCATTGAAGGAGGAAGCATTCGAATGAAAGAGGGCAGCAGAAACATGAACTGTATGAGAAACTTCTTCATCATGATCAACTTCATCAGAGAATGTAGAGGCCAAGAGATCTTAGAAAGAGAACAAGAGGAGATGGTAGGTTCACTCCATGCTTCATCTTCGATTTCCTGCAAACCAAAAGCTTTGTCCAAAATTTTCCAAAGCTCATATGGATATTCAGAAGAATCTATAAGATGATATATATTTGGAGACATTCCCAAACACATAATTCCATAAGCTCTATAACAATTATTTAGCCAATCAATCTTCTCTTCATAAGACTCAGGTTCACTCAATGCACCGANCAAGTGGTTGCCAACTAATTAAGCTAGTGGATAAAATAATTAATCAAATAATGATTAATTATTTTATCCTAAGTTGTGAGTGGGTTTAATATATTCCAACACATGTGTCTAGTCTAACCATGTCAAATTTCAGTCCAAGCAAGCAGAAATTAAAAAAAATTCAATGTTGGCCCTATGTAGCACATTAATTAATCTATAACTATGCTTTTTTATGCTTGAATTGTTAGTGTTAGTAATTTTAGAGTGTGGAAACCCTCCCACACTGTCAATGCATGCGTATAGTCTAACCATGCCAAATTTCAATCCAAGCAAGCAAAAATTTAAAAAATTTCAACGTTGGCCCAATGCAACACATTAATTAATCTATATGTATGTTTTTTTATGCTTTAATTGTTGGTGTTAGTCATGTTTGAGTATGGAAACAATTCCACACTCTCAATGCATGTGTCTAGTCCAAGCAAGCACAAATTAAAAAAAAAAATCAACGTTGGCCCCCTGCAGCACATTAATTAATCTATAGGTATGGTTTTTTATGCTCGAATGGTTAGTGTCAGTCATTTTTTAGTCTAGAAACCCTCTCACATATTAAATGCATGCATATAGTCTAACCATGCCAAATTTTACTCCAAGCAGGCACAAATTTAAAAAATTTCAACGTTGGCCCCATGCATCACATTAATTAATCTATAAGTATGGTTTTTTATGCTCAAATTGTTAGTGTCAGTAAATTTTGAGTTTAGAAACTATCCCACATCATCAATGCATGTGTCTATTCTAACCATGCCAAATTCTAGTCCAAACAAGTACAAATTTAAAAAATTTCATTGTTGGCCCTGTGTAGCACATTAATTAACCTTTAAGTATGGTTTTTGATGCTCGAATTGTTAGTGTTAGTCATGTTTGAGTCTGGAAAACCTACCACACTGTCAATGCATGTGTCTAGTCTAACCATGCCACATTTTAGTCCAAACAAGCACAAATTAAAAAAAAATCAACATTGGCCCCGTGTAGCACATTAATTAATCTATAGATATGGTTTTTTATGCTCGAGTTGTTAATGCCAGTCATGTTTGAGTATGGAAACCATCCCACACCATCAATGCATTTGTCTAGTCTAACAATGCCAAATTTTTAGAACAATAATCCAATGCTTAGTACCTTAGTCTATAACCTTAGTCATTTTTATCTGCATTTATGCAATGATATGCTATGGCTTGGACTTAGGGAAGTTAATCCAACAATATAACTAGTTATTTTGGTTCTTTGACACCTATAGGAGTGATCCATCTTAGTAAACCTCCACATGTGCACCCTCATTAATGACAGGTGAGCTCCTATTCCTCTTTTTGAGGAGATTTGGTTGACTAGGAGCGCTAGGGGTGTTTCTAGCCCAATTTCTGGACTGTTGGAGCATTTATTGCTCACCTTGATCCTCCCACTCACCTATAATTTCTCACCCATGCATGAAATGGATTCATAATTTCCCTAGCACACTTTAGCCACATCCTCACAGTGATTCGTGATCGTTTGGGCTGAGTTGGAGCTTATTTGGTCTACCTAGGGGGGACTGAGGCCAATTTTTGTCATTTCACATGTACACTCGGATTTGGCTTCCTAAGCCTCAAGATTTGATCCATATGTAATATAAAACTGCTCTTAACACATTCATATGTTATACAGTTCAATAATATCAAGTTTTTGTTCACACTGTGTATGTAAAATTGTTCCTCTTTCAAGATTTTTTGCTGGTTTTTGCAATTAATTCGATTTATGAGAGTCTCTTGGGATCCTATATCATGATGTAGATCAAATTATCACATGGTATCAGATCATATTTTATTTGTAGATCAATCTTGAGCATTTGAGCTGCATTTTGAGAGATTTTCTAGATAAAATTGAGTGTTTTTGCAGGAAATTTATGCAAAATATCACCACTAGCATAAGTAGAGATGGAGAAAACAACATATTTATCACTCCATTTAATTAATTCAAATTGAATTCTGATATGTTCATGCAACTGAGATATAAGGGTCTCTATATGGTCTCCATGGGCACTGAAGTGGAACCAAACTCTGCAATAGAGAATTTGAAATACTTCAATAGACTTGATGAGGCCTTTGGATTGTTGTGTCTAAGCATTTCAAGAGAGATCCTATTTCATGTTGACAATTTGAAAACCCCAAATGAGGTGTGGTAGAATCTCAAATCTCTCTTTGGGAAAATTGATTATCTAAAGGGACACCAGCTTAAAAACAAGCTCATTAGCCTAAGCCTAGTGCATTTTGAAACTATACAGGAGTTATTAACCAAAATAAAGTGCCTAGTACTTCAACTCAAGCAGAGTGGTATTGAGAAGAAGGAAGAACAATTGATACTGTCAATCCTTTCGAATTTGGGGCCAAAATATTCAGTGTTTGTTAGCACATTCCTGTATGGAAAGCTAACCATTCAAAATTGGAAAATCCCAACACTAGATGGATTCATGGAGTCCCTCACCCAGGAGTAGGACAAGCTAGTTCAAATGGGAACCATCAAAGTAAGAAAGGATCAATCCTTGGCTATGGGTGTTTCGAATGCCTCTAAAGGAAATCAGAAGGAAAAGAATTCAAAGCAGTCAGGGAAAAGGAAGCCAGATAAAACCAAAACCACTGATAGGGGTTCAAATCCTCCAAGGATAAGGATAAGAAGGGAAATGAGAAATCCAAGTGCACCTATTTCCATAAGGGATGGAATCCAGAGAGATCCTGCATGAAGAATACCATTGACATGATGGCGTAGCTGTGGTAGAAAAAAACATCCCTATCGCTTATGGCGCAAGGAAGAAAGATGCCAACTCAAGTTATGAAGGCAGGGAGAAATGCCATGCCTTGGTAGCAGGTTCTTCTAATTACTCCACCTTCATTATTGATTCAGGGGCATCTAGACATATGGCTTCCATCAGAGAGCTCTTCTCCTCTATGCATTCAAATATTGGCCCAGTTTTTCGTATGGGAGATGACTTTGAGATCCATACCAAAGGAGTTGGGAGGATCAAACTTAACCATGGATATTTTAGTGATGTTCTCTATGTACCAGATTTGGAAGCAAATTTGCTGTTAGTATATCAAATTACACATACAGGAGAATCCAAGAGAGTAATATTTACTCCTGACTTGGTAGAGATAGTAGAAATATCCTCCAACCAAGTTGTGCAATTGGGGTATGCAGACCACTAAGATAGAATGTATAAGTTCTCAAAATTTCTTCCTAATTCCAGAGCACAAGCGCTCCTAACACATGCCAATGATACCTCCAAGATATGGAATGAAATATTTGGATGCATGAACTACACTTATCTTTAAGCATTGAACAAGGATGAGATGGTGGAAGGGCTTCCTTCAATCAAATCTTCCAATGGATCTTGCATTGGCTGTGTAGTTGGGAAGCATTCAGAGCGCATCTATGAGAAGGGGAAGGAAAGGAGAGCCACAAAAACACTTGGATTGGTACATTAAGAACTCATTGGTCCTCTTACCACTCCCTCCTATGGAGTATCAAGTTATGTACACACTTTCATTGATGACTACTCAAGATTCTATTGGGTATACTATCTTAAGTTAAAATCTAAAGTCTTTCGGACATTGAAGATTTGGAAGGCCTTAGTGCTGAACCAAAGTGGGAATAGGGTAAAAATACTTAGGACTAACAATGGTAAATAATATGTCAGTAAAAATATGCAGCATATTTGTGATGAATGTGGCATTCAAATGCAACATTCAGTCCCCTACACACCACAACAAAATGTTGTGGCAGAGAGGAAAAATAGGGCTCTCAAAGAGATGACCACATGCATGATTGAGACAAAGGATATAAGTCCCAAGATATGGGATGAGGCTATCAATTGTGCTACATATTTTCATAACAGGGAATTACACAAATTAGTCAAAGGAAAAGCTCCCTACAAGGCATGGTTTGGCCACAAAACAAATGTCTCACATTTCAGAATTTTTGGCTCAAGGGCGTGGGCTCGAATTCCATCTGAAAAGAGGAAGGCATTGCAGCCACAAATAAAGGAATGTATCATGGTTGGTTATGGTAAGGAAAAAAAAGGCTATAATCTCTTTGAAACATCCACACTCAAGCCTTTCATTGAGAGGAGTGTGCAATTTGAAGAGGAGATCATACCATATTTTGAGCTTGCACCGAGGGAATGCTCTTCTCCCCAACACCATGATGATGTAAGTAATGATTCAAGCTATGTTTTTTCTGATAATTCTGATAATGATATGGATGAAGATTAAATTTATGTACATGACTCACCTTCAAGGCCCAAATGGGCTGAGAAAACAATACAAGCTTCTGGGGATCTAGCAGGAAATCCTCTAGATCCTAGGAAGACAAGATCTCAATTTCACAATGATTCTTATGGAAGTGAAATTTCTCTTGCTGAGAACTGTTATATGATTATTGGATCTGATCCACAGTCATATCAAGAATATTTTCATGATCCAAGGTGGAAATCATCCATGCAAGATGAATTCAATTCTCTCCAAGAGAGTGAAACATGGGAATTGGTTCCCCTTCCTCCCAAGAGGAAGCATGTACAATGCAAGTGGGTCTTTCGAAAAAAAAAATATGCATATGGTTCTGATTTTAAGTAAAAGGCCATATTATTTTCTAAGGGATTCTCTCAATTCCAAGGTTTGGACCACACCGAGACCTTTGCACTGGTTGAAAAGATGGATTCAATTAGACTAGTTCTAGCAATTGCAACTAGTAAAGGTTGGGAAGTGCACCATATGGATGTCAAGAGTGAATTATTACATGGTGAAATACAGGAATAGATATACATGTGGTATCCTGAAGGTTTAAAGTAGGATCCTTCACTTGTTTTTAGGTTTAAGAAATCACTCTATGGGCTCAAGTAAGCCCCCAGGGCTTGGTATGCTAAAACAGATAGTTTCTTGCTCTCAATTGGTTTCATTACATGAAAATCAGATACAAATGTGTATTTGCAGAAAAATAATGTTTTATTGCAGGTTATTGTATTGTATGTATATTACCTCTTAATTACATGGATCTGCAACAAAAAAATTGGATCAATTAAGGCATCTATCCACAGTGAGTTTGCAATGATAGATCTAGGATTGTAAAACAATTTCTAGGATTGGAAATTGAGAAATATGAAAGTGGCATCATGCTCATCCAACCTAAGTATGATTAAGACCTCATAATAAATTTCAATATGGCTTATTGTAAGGCATCCAAGTGCCCTTTCTTTCTGGCATAAAACTAGGTGAATTCGGTGATTCTCCTTTGGCAAATTGCTCTGTACAGGTTGTTTGTTGGTATTTTGATGTACCTTACACATACCAGACCTTATTTATCTTATGTTGTTAGTGTTGTAGAAAGGTATATGCAACAGCCACATGAGGTCCATTGGAAGGAATCCAAAAATATCCTTCAATATGTACAGAGAACAAAGAGTTTCAAGGTACACTATGCAGCTAGTTCTTCACTTGAACTAGTTGGATTTTCTTATTTGGATTGGGATGGAGATCCCATAGACAGAAAGTCCACTTCAGGTTTTGTTTTTATGCTTGCTTATGGTCCTATTTGCTGGTATAGTAAGAAACAATACACGATTTATCTTTCTTCAACATAGGCCAAATACAGGGGAGCAGTGAATGCAACCACACAATGTGTGTGGTTACAAGGTATTCTTCAGGAGATTGATGTTGCATTTGATTCACTCACTACCATTTGGGTTGATAATAAAAGTTCCATCAATATATCTACAGATCCAGTTCAGAGGAAGATAACAAAGCACATTGAGATTCATATGCACTACATCCAGGTTTTAGTGCATGACAGGGTGATTTCCTTGCAGTATTACCCATCCATCGAGCAAACTGCTGACATATTCACCAAGAGTTTTACTGAGAATACCTTCACTCACTTGAGATATTTTCTTGGAGTGAGTGATGGATGGTGATTTTTTCCATTTAATTACAGGTTTTCAGCCTGATGTCAATTTTAGAGGGGAGGTTTTGTCCCATGAAATTTTCCTCTTTTCCTCATTTTTACATGGACAATTTTTTTTTTTTGTATTGAGGTGACTTGAGCCTTTGTTTCCAAGGCCTCCAATAAAAATTTTGATGATTTGTACTAAGCCATGGTTAAGGGGGGGTGTTAGAATAGTAATCCAATTCTTATTACCTTAGTCTATAACCTTAGTCAATTTTATTTTCATTTATGCAATGATATGCCATGGTTTGGACTTATGGATGGTAATCAAGCAATTTAACCAGTTATTTTGGTGCTTTCACACCTATATATGCGCTCTAGATCATTAAAACTCCACATGGGATCCCTCATTAATGATATGTTCTCTTCCATTCCTCTTTTTGAGGATATTTGGTTGACTAGGAGTGCTAGGGATGTTTATAGCCCAATTTATGTACGATTGGAGCATTTATTGCTCACCTTGAGCCTCCCAATCACCTATACTTGCTCACCCATGCATGCCATAGAGTCATCATTTCCCCAACACATTTCATCCATGTCCTCATAGTGATTCATGATCATTTGGGCTAAGTTGGATCTTGTTTGGTCCACCTAGGGGGGATTGAGGCCAATTTTGGCCATTTCACATGTACACTCAGATTTGGATTCCTAAGCCTCAAAAATTGATCCATATGTAATATAAACCTATTCTTAACACATTCATATGTTATACAGTTCAATAATATCCATTTTTTGTTCACAATGTGTATGTAAAATTGTTCCTCTTTCAAGATTTTTTGTTGGTTTTTGCAAGTAATTCGATTTGTGAGAGTCTCCTGGGATCCTATATCATGTTTTAGATCAAATTATCACACAAATTGTAGTCCAAGCAAGCAAAAATTTAAAAAAAAATCAGTGTTGTCCCCATGCAGCACATTAATTAATCTATAGGTATGGTTTTTTATGCTTGAATTGTTAGTGTCGCCCATGTTTGAGTATGGAAATCCTACCAAACAATCAATGCATGCATATAGTCTAATCATGCCATATTTAAGTTCAAAAAAGAATAATTTTTAAAAAACTTCAATGTTGGCCATGTGTAGCACATTAACTAATCTATAAGTATGGTTTTTGATGCTTGAATTGTTAGGGACAATCATGTTTGAGTATGTAAACCATCCCACCCTGTCAATTCATGTGTCTAGTTTAATAATTCCATATTTCAGTTGAAGCAAGCACAAATTTAAAAAAAAAAACAACATTGTCCCTATGCAGTACATGGTTAACCAAGCCATTTGGGTTAGCTTGATAATTGTGCATTACCTTACTGAGATTTTCTTTGTATCGAGAATAATTTAATATTCTCTACTAAATAGGGCCAACCACATGTAGGTGGAAGATATTATGGCCCCTCCCCCCCTCACATCACTCTCAATTCCCCATAACTCAACAAAATATATGTAAAAAAAAATTAATTGTGGCTTTTTCCATAGTTAAGAAGCAATGGCTCTAATTATAACATATTCCAACATACAAGAAAATGGGAAAAACCCTAAGAAACAGTTAATGTATACGTACCAATAAAATTCAACAATTCTATCGCAATATTAAATCAAAATATATAGAGTAAATATATTAAGGCATACCTCATACACTTCAATGGACTTCATCATCTTCTTCATCCAAGTCATCATCTGTATCATTTGATCCAGAGTCAACATTGTAAGGATTGGCCATATCATCATCATCATCGATGTCAGTTACAATCACTATGTCATTGTTGATATCATCTTCATGGACATTGACTGTTACATCATTTGATTCAACTAATTCTTCAACATATTATTCTGGAACATGATCATCTAACTCATTTTGATCATCCTCAACATCCTCTTCTTCTTTGAAACCCTCTTCGCCACCCTCCTCTAAGTTATACTTTATCGACCTCCCATTGGATTGTGTCTCACAACAAATTACAAACCCCCTCCACCTAGAACCTCAAAGTAAAATACATGTTCACATTGGCTTGGAAGAACATAGGGCTCTATTCCTGGCTCAAACAACCTTGTATTAACCATGGTAAATCCATTATCATGTTCAATAATAGTTTTATTGGGATGGTGTTGATTCAATCATAAACTGCACCATTTGACAATGAACAAAACTACCTTAAAGGAGTTAAAGTCACACTGAATAATATCTTCCAAATACCCATAGTATCGATTTTGTGAGAGTTTTGGATGTCTTTCACTTCTAGAGGAAACATTGGTCAACTCAAAGACTACAGTTATCCCACAATTTGATGTTTTCCTCATTTCATCCAACTTTTAGAAGTGATATTTACAACCATTGCACCACATAGCCTTATGGTGTTTTAACTACAACAAGCCATACATGTAAATATTACACCATGATCCATTTATGATTAAGTGCATGTTTATGCCCTACAGGGAAAAAATCAACGTGTACATCAATATGTTTGCAAAAGAAAAATAGTGTGGTTAATTAATATGCTTGCCTGCTTATCTTTTAAACCATATGATAAATCAATTTCCCTTTGTGTAACATTGGTATCACCATTGCGATGTGTTACTTTAAACAATGAAGCCACACCTTCCCATGATATTATGTGACCATATTGTTCTTATCATTCAATCCATACCTTCATCCAGTCAAGATTGTTTGCGATGTAAAAATGAATTGCACCCCACTCTCAACCAACTGTTTGACGAAAATAAAATTAAAATTCAAGACAAATGTATATTTACTTAACAAAGTATACACTTTTAATTGATGCATATTGAATATTAAAAATAGTATATGTATGATATATACATAAAAATCAGCAGTCAAATGTATTATATTAATTAATCTCCACTAGCTAATAATTACATTTCACTTTCCTTGATCTACCTTTCCCCTTTGGGTACTCCCCTTCGAAATTTTTATTGGATTCCAGATCACAAATGTGACCTAAATTGATATTTGACGCTAATTTAGGAAGATATTCACTAATATACATCATGCTTTGGTATACCATATATCCCTCCGCCATAGAACCCTCAAGATGTGCTCATTGTCTAACCAAACCCTTCAAAAATTTCAAGTGCCTCTCAACCTATTATCCTATGAAATGGCACTTCTCCTTCTGAGTACTGACACTCAATGTGTCAGTACAAAAAAGGACAAAATGGATGGAAGTGGAAAAATCCCTATAGATGTGCATGTGCCTTCATATATTGACACCTTTCTAGCTTGACCTAATTTTTATAAGATTATTAGGGATAATTCGCAACTATTGCCAGGAAACCCACGAATCATTCACGAGTATTGACATTGCAACCCGCGAATACATGATAAAGGTTTGTATTCACAGGTTTCCCTTATAAAATTCATGTATCACCCGCAACCTACTAGTATTAATAGTCACGAATTCCCTAATCCAAAAAATAAAAAATAAAACCAAGTTTAGTTGAGGACAGTTTGGTCCCTAATCATAACTATCCCAACTTCCCCAACCATCTCAACCTTCGTAACCTCTCTCTTTCCTCAAGTATAAATAGAGGGTAGGGGTTGAGGCTAAAAATAATCAATTCTAGAGAAAATTTATGCTGGTGGATTTCCTTTGGATATCTTGGAGCAGTAGAACTCAGTTTCCTTGGCTAGCATAGGAGCACTTGTTTCAGATACTGGTTGTAATATTCCATCACTTGTTTATCAATAAAGAGAGTATTTCTTCCAATTTGTGTCTTGCACTCTTGTGTATTATGATTTCTGAATTGTCTTATCATTTCATTGCAAGCGTATTATCTCATGAATCTTCTATATAATATATAAGATATTGCAAGAAAGTTCTGGCTCTTTGCAGGTATTGGAGATTCCCTAGAAGCAGTTGGAGCAATTTGGATTCAAGAAGAAAGCTAGGATCAACCTCCATAAGAAAGGTACACCTAATTTCTTCCTTATTTCTCTGTCAAATTATTTAATGGCTGAATGTTTGCAAGTTTATTTAGTACATTGGTAACCCTAGATACCCTAAGTTATAAGAGTGTATTCTCCTAAACAACAATAAATACAGATGGATTCTTCAGCTCTTGTACCCTGAATCCTTACACCCTTCAACTACACTGATCAGAGGGAAGATATGTAGGTATCCTTGCACAAGCTTGGTTTGTTTCGCTCATTAGTGACCACAAATTAAAGCTTGAATATTTTGCTTTGGTCAAAACTGGGAGTCTTGTAATCAAAACTGGTATTGCTCATTCACAATATTCCTGTTGTCTTCATATAACTTGGAACTTAATAAAAAATGGTGATCCTTCTGAATGTGGAATCACGAATAAAGTAAGATGGAACATGGTTCCTTCATATTCTGCTAAAACACCAGATTCATTAGTATCATTTTGACACATTAATCAACTTAATCAACTTAACAAGTATTTTATAAATCTACATGAAATCAAAACCAAGTTCCTTCCTTGTCTTAACATATGTGTATTATCTCCATATTTTGGGTTTTTAAGTAATTCATTTTACCAAAGGAATGATGGTTTTTTTAACCAAAATTAGGATCCATCATCAGTCCCTAACTTACCTTTTTGCACATCCTTGTGTAAATGATTAACTAGGAGATTCTTCAGATGTGGCTATCCCTGATATTCCATACATAACCCTTAGTCACGGCTCCAGGTGGATGGAAGCCCATGCTTCTTCTGATTGCTTCCCAATTCGCTTCCTACACTTCTTGTGTCCATTGTTGATTTCTGGTAGAGATGAGAAGCAGGGGAATGATCCTGAGACCTATCCATTGTAACTTCATTTGTTCCATTCCATCAATATACAAAGAATATCTAAAGAGGGAGTTTTTTATATTAGAAGGGAAATGTACTTCCATAAGTCAAAATTTCTTAAAAATATCATCCCATCTGGTAGTTAAGCCAAATGATCTTACTTTTATTTTCTTCTGATGTTATTCTTGAAATAGGAAATGGAAGTTTCTTTCTTTTCCTGAATCAATGGAGCTCATTCAACATCATGGATTAACAGTTGGTGGGAGGTATCAACTGTATCTGGAATAGGGGATTAGTCCCTCATAAAGAGCTAAGAGTTATTCTAATCTTCATGATATTTATTCATCTTTGTCGCTCTGATATATCCATTCATGACCTAAGAACAAAAATATTGTATTCACATCCCCTACATAGGGGTTTGGGTTCCATTTGAAAGGATGAAACAATACATAATTATGTAAATAAAATTCATTGAGTTATTATTTTCCATATTCTCCTACTTCTTGATTGGTATCAATAAACCTCTTTGGGGTTTCGAACTTTTCAGGATTTTTATGTTATATTCTCTTGATTTAATACCACAATCATCTCTCTTTTAGAAACAATGAGTATAATCGATATGGTGGCTTGCAATCCTTGATTTCTTGCATGATATTGAAACATTTGTTTAGCCTTTCTTCTAGATTAGATTTTTCTTGCTCTCTTTCTTTCATCTCTGCTTCACAATGTTCTAGATATTGATTTAGGATCGTATTTTCTGCAATGAGTTGTTGTTTGTCATGTTGGCTCTGCATCTTAATAACATGGGTTTTCTCCTCTAAAGGGTGTAGATCATAATATTCATGACTCGAAGATGTGGAATCATGGAAAGAATTCAAAGCTTCCACTGTATGAGCTATTATTTTCCATTTCATAACTTCTTTATCTCATTCTACAATTTTTCTCTTTAGTCTTTCAATCTCCTCAACTTTTTCTTGTAGCAATTCATGCATGTTCATGCTAACAAGGGTGCTTTATGTACTATCACAAGGAAACTCATCAAGGAATTATTCAGGTGTTTCATTAGGTACTTATGGTGAATTCTTTAGTTCTTCATCATGTATGTACTTAGGCTCTCCCATATCTACAATTCCTTGTTCACTACCTTGAGTTTTGAGTCATCAACGTGTACTTCTTCTCCCTCTGAGTCTTGAATGTCGATTTTTTCATTTTTATTGAGTTTCCTCTTATCTCTCAGATACATAAGAGTGTCTGTAACTTATTTTCCTATCTCTTGGGGGTTTCTTCTCTCTCCTTTTCTTCTTCCTTTTCGGCTTGTTTCTCTTCTTCCAACATTCATCTAATAGAAGTTATTGTTTTCAACTAGACTTGTCTAGAATCTCACTTCTTGTTTGCAATTGGAATGGTTTTGGATTTTTTGGTGGGAGGTTCTACAAAAGAAACTGATTTCAGTCTCTTTCAAGATGGTTTCATGGATGGAGAGGGTTTTTCATATGGTGGAGGAGTCATGACTAGGGTATTTTTTGAGGAGATGACTGGGAAGGGCATGGTTCTTCCTTATGGAATGCCTATATCTCAACATTATTTATTTTTAGGAAGATTGACCAGGAGAGAGGGAATTAGTGTGTGTCTAGGGTATGACATATGATCAATTTAACTAGGCCATGTTGGGACAGTGAGTCAGGATTTCCTATTTAATTTAGTACTCATAAAAAAGGGAGAATTAAAAATAAACCAAGGAAGACGTATGTTCTAACCTGGTCTCTTCCATCACAAATTCCAGAGAAGATTAAGAAACCAAAAATGATAGGAATGCACCATCACATACCTTCCCTCGAAGGTGAGTTACTTCATGATAATCAAGGCTATTTAATCCAGCGGTTCTAACATTGTTTCTTTTTTCACACTTCCTTTCTCTTCTTCGTATTTCTCTATAAACCTACAAAATTGTTTTTTTCTTTCTTTCTAAGCTAGTGCCCAGTCATCCTTATTCCACTTCATACCTTTTGGAAGTTCTATCACCGTGCTCAAAACATCCTCATTTAGCTTTATTTATACCCTTCTTACTTTGCCGCTCGCAATGTTTTCATCATGCTTCTTGAAATTTCTCGCAAATTCCTCTGTTAATTCTTCATGGTAACCATCAAGTTTCTAAAAATAGTGTATCCACCCCACATATTCAAAATATTTTACTGGTGTTGGGTCTCAATACAGTTTGCAGTGGTCTATAGGATTTTGTTTTACAAATCCTCCAATTATATTTTCAAACTTCCTACCCCCTCTTGCAAAAACTGAAAAATGAGGTTACTAAAATACATGTTCTACTGTAATTCTCGCCTCACAATCAACAAATTTTCTCCGATGCTTCTTACTTCTACTGTGAAACAAAGTATTTTCCATAACTAAAATGACATATTTTTTTTATATTGCATGGTAATCTCAAATGGGTTCATATTATGATTACTAATAGTCATGTCTCCATTCCCTTTCATAATTATAGCCGTCAATCACCTTTAGTGTTGAGTGGGTGATTGTGGCGGCAAACCTCACACATGCGAGTTGTCTTTTGCATGCATCTTGATGATATCTCTGCTCATTACTATCTCATTTGAATTTTCCCATTCCATGATTAAGTTTAATGGTCACATTTGTCACCATCACCCACTTGCACTTGAAATTTACCATAACTTTATATTCCTTCTATCCCTCCCCAACTTTAATTCTTATATCCACATAAAATTAAAATGAAAAAACGATGGGAAACTAAGCTAATATTTTATGAGGCTAAAAAACATTTCTTAATTTGAAAAAAATTATAACTTGATGAATTGCTTAGTGCATAGATGGTGATTGCACTGTTGTCACAAAAAATTTCAAAGTCTTGTAGAGTTTCTACAATTTGTAGGAAGTTTCCCAACTTTAGTTGTTGCTGAGGAATGAATATTTTCTTGGTACCTGAAAGAAGATTTATGAGTAATACAAAAATGGTGTTCATTTGTTTCTCTTTCTTCTTATATATTTTGTTTATTTTTATTTCTTTTATTTACATACTATGAGATCTCCTTTAATGGTTTTCAATCCGACCATCTTTCCCAGGAACTCTATAGCAAGTTTTCACCTTATAATTTTTATTATTTTTTCTATAGTATGAAAAATTGCCCCATTTTGTAGGTTTTCAACTTTTTAGTTTTTCCTAAGCGCTTCAGAAGAAGTTTTCACCTGAGATTTTTTTTCTCTTTTTTTTTCATTTGAATGTCTTCTTGATCAGGTTTGAGCAGGGCCTGGATTCCCTAAGATTAACTGCATCTCTTCTTATTTTAGTTTTTCTATTTAAGACGATGGCCATTGACTAACAGTGGTATCTCATCTTTATCTATAGTGGAGATTGTAACTGATCCATTATCATGGATGATATCTACTTGATAGGGCCCCAATTATTTAGTTCTTAAATTTCCTTTGAAATCCTCAAATCTTGACTCATATAGTAGGGTCAAGTCTCCTTTGAAATCTTTGCTTTTTACAAATTTTTCATGCCATGCTTTTCTCTGCTAGTGAATTATTTTTTTATTATGTAGGTCCTGATGCTCGAGTTCATCCAGTTGATTGAGTTGTATTAGTCTCTCATTTTGTGATGTCAACGGGTCCATGTTAATTTCTAGTGTTGTCGGATAATGTTTATAGATAACATTGTATATGTGACATTATTTTCTTATAAAAAACAAACTCATATGGCGTGAGTCCTATTGTGGTATTCCAAATAGTGGTGTACACCCATGCTGCTTCATGAAGTCTATCTGCCCAATATCTTTTCTGAATTTGGACTCTTTTAGTCAAGATATTCTCTATTTCTCTATTGGTAACTTTGGATTGGCATTTTTCTTGTCGATGGTAGGATTTTTATTTTGCATGCTTGAACTTGTTCATTTTGAGGATGTCTTCAATCATGTTTGATGTGAATATTTTACCTTTTTCAGTAACTAACTCTCTATGTGCTCAAAATATAGTGAAGATTTCTTTTGTCCAAAATTTGGTAACTAGCTCCTCATTTTCCAATATTAATGATTTAACTTCCACCAATTTGGTTAGGTAGTCTGTTCAGACCAATATACGATGATTTTGGTTGGAGGGGGGATCGATAGGTCCAGTGAAATCCATTCCTCATTTTTCAAAATATTTTATTTTTACTTATGGATGGAGGAGAATTTCATCTCTTTTTGTTGGTTGTCCCACTCTTTGGTAGTCATCACATCTAGAAACATAATCTGTTGCATCTCTGTGTAAATTTGGCCAGTAGTAACATTCCTGCAACACTTTGTATGTTGTTATTTTAGTTGCATAGTGTCCACCTTATGGTTCATTATGGAAATCATGAATAACATCATGGACTTCATCTTCTCGGGATGTGGTCTGGTCCCTTCTTAAAAAGGTATCCTCAATCCATGATAATGGAGCACTATTCCTTATGATGTTGAATTTTTCTTTGTAAGTGAAGTGTTGAGGAAATATTCTAGTATCCAAATAATTTTCAATATCAACAAACCATGGAGTGTGTACAGATATGGAAAAGAGGTTTTCATTGAGAAATGTTGCTAATATCTATTAGCTACTTATCTACAACATGGGTTAGTCTGGAGAACAAATATCCTAATACAATGTTTTTCCTTGGTTTTTCTATGATATAGTTATATCAAATTCTTGCAATAGTAAAGTCCATCTTATTATTCTACAAATGACATCTATCTTATTCATCAAATATTTAATTGTCGAGTGATTAGTATGGATGAATGCTTGATATCCGGTGATGTAGTGTCTAAACTTATTGATGGAGCTGATAACAACAAGGAATTACTTTTCAGTTACTGTGTAATTAAGATTTGGTCCCATAATATTCTTGCTGATATAGTAGGTAGCATATGGAATTTTGTCTTTTTCTTGCTCTAGATTTGTGACAATTGCTCTGTTATAAGCATCATAATGTATATGGAAAGGGATTTACCAACTTTTTCCTTATAACACATGTGCTTCCATGATATTTTGCTTAATTAGGACAAATGATTGGTGGTGGGAATCAGTCCACTGAAATTCTACATCTTTAGTCATTAGTAAAAACATAGGGGCAAATAATTTACTATAATCTTGTATAAATCTCCTATAGTATCCAGATTGTCCTATGAAGCTTCTAACATATTTTAGTTTCTATGGGGGAGGTAGATTGATTATAACTTAGATATTTACATGATCTAGAGTGATTTCATTTTCAGAAACATAGTTCCCTAACACTACTCCCTCATCCATCATTAACTGACATTTATTGTTACTAAAGAAATGATTCATTTCTATACATATTTTAAAAACATTTTCCATGTTTATGAGGGCTTCTCAAAACTCATATCTATATGGAGTGAAATCACCCATATAAATTTCCATTCGTTCATGGGTGAAGTCAACAAAAATTATCAAGAGTTCTCTTTGGAAGGTAGTAGGGGCATTTCAAAGTCCAAAAGTAAGGACTCTGTAGGTAAAATCCCCCCATGGAAAGGTGATTGTAGTCTTGTCTTGGTATTCTGGATCAATTTTTGTCTCGTTATATCCACTAAAACCATCTAGGAAGGAGAACACATTATTCCATGCTAGGTATCTAATTCCTAGTCAATAAATTGTAATGGAAAGTGATATTTCTTTGTTGCTTTGTTGAGTTCTATATAGTATATACAAACTCTCCATTTTTCCTCCCTTTTTTGGAACAATCACTAGTGGAGATACCCATTCACTACTTGATATAAGGTAGATGAACCATGCATCGAGGTGTTTTGTAGTTCTGTTTTGAAAATATCCCTTAAACTTGGATTCATTATATGTTGTGGCTTCCTAATGGGAGTGTCATCATCCTTAATGTATATATGATGTTGGTAAACATTTGGGTTAAATGCCTTCATATCCGGATAACTCCATGCAAATGTTGTTTGATATTTAGTGATTATTTGGACAAGATTTTTCTCTTGTTCACATGTTAAATGGTCACTAAATTTCAATGTTTTTTAGGATATATTTCTATGGTTTTGTTGATTTCTTATGTTTTTTCCATAAGACAAAGTTTTTTCCATAAGGGCCCTCTAGTTCCTATAATATCCAAAACATAAATGGCATGGTTTTTCTCCAAAAGAGATAGGGGTATCATAAATATTTTGGATAAAGCTAGAGATGATTGTGTCTTCTTATGGGGAACTAAGTGCTAAATCAGTATCAATGGATAAAACAGGGTTGATAGGCTAGTCAAATTCATTAGCCTCAGATTGCCAAGCAGTATTTTCAATATCAAAATGAGGTATGGTAGGAGGATAAAGGATTAAGGTCTTTGTCTCTAAACCATTGGTGATAGTAATATTTCCTTGTCTACACCTTATGTGTGCATTCGTTGTCACAGGCCAAGGTATCCCAAGTATGAGAAGGTATCCATTGAGTTTATCTTTGGTGTGGATAAAAATAAAATATGTTGGATACCACCATGTATCTATGGTTGCCATAATATTTTCTAATATGCCATCAGGACAAACTGTAGAAGTATTTGCAAGTTGTATAATTGTAATAGTTTGTCTTAACAGGTTTTGAATGTCAAGTTTAATCATGGTATCTTGATTCATTATGTTTATGGTTTCCCTCGGGTCAATGAGAGTGTTATGATAGTCATTGAGCAAAATATGAAGATAATTGAACTTTAAAACTTTAATCCATAATAACAGTGCATATAAATTTCATTAATAATCCAAAGACATAAATCAAGCCATAGAACACATGATATACCCTGGGAAATCCCTCCACTGATTCAGAAGATAAAAACCCCAACAAACCATTTTAGAGTATAATTGTTAAGTGGCAGATAATGATTACAACACAATAGCTTATTGCTTTCACTGAGAGCATCGAAGAGTGGAGATCAAATGGAAAACCGTATCTAACTTTCCAAGTGCATAAAACTTTAATAAAAAGTCAAATTAGGTTATACAAAAAAATAGAATGGTTGCATGCATCAGTAACTTATTAACACTTAGAACATTGATACATCTTGAATCATGCACCCCCCATTGGCCTAGTTCCAATATGGCACTCCATAATTGTATCCCAACATAAGATATGCGCCCTCACTAACTTGGTGCTAGGTTGGAAATCCATAATTATCTCCCACAAGAAGATATGTTCCTTCCAATAATTAACTAACTCTAATTGAGTTGTTAACTAAGTGTACTGAACTGAATTGTATGGAACTGCATGCAAGTGAATGGAACTGAGTGTGCATACAACTGAGTGTAACTGAACAAAACTGAATGTAACAAAACAAAATTGAATTTAACTGAACAGAACTGAATGTAACTGAATAGAAGTGAATGTAACCGAACATAAATGAATGTGAATGTTACTGAATAGAAATGAATGTAACTAAATAGAACTGAATGTAACTGAATAGAACTAAATGTAAATGAATAGAAATAGTGCTTCTCCATGAATATCATCTTCAACAAACACTTGCATAAATTGAGTTTATTCCTTAATTAATTGAGCTTTGTCTACCATAACTAATACTCAACTGATTTCTTATCAATTCGAGTTCACCTGGTGGCAACATGGAAAATTTGAATTCTCTCTCCATCTATGTGCTTATATTAATTATTTTTGCATGGTCCATATGTTTTTTCATAAATTGTATATCACATCATACTCATAAGAATTGTTTCAAACCTATGATCATATGTATAATTACCCCGGGTCATATAGTCACATGCTAAAGTAAGTCACTCTATGGGTAGATAATCCCTAAAGGAGACTTGTATCACTTATTGACCATGACCATCCATACATCACATAGTATATCCACTTTACATACTAAAGTACACCACCTCAGAACATGAGGATATTTGTAGAACTTGATATTACTCACAAGTCTATTGCCTTGATATTACTCACAAGACTTACTTGATATTACACACAAGTTTACTAACTTGATATTACTCATAATTCTATTTCCTTGATATTACTCACAAGAATTACTTGATATTACACACAAGTTTACTAACTTGATATTACTCACAAGTCTATTGCCTTGATATTACTCACAAGACTCAGCTTCATATTACTCACAAGATTTACAATATCACCACCTCAATCATATGAGGATATTTGTACGACTTGATATTACTCACAAGACTAGAGAATGACTCCTGATGTTGTATTATCAACACTCCCTCTCAGCGAAAGAGACATTCTCTACCATACCAAGCTTATCTCAAAAGTGTCTAAACTTCGTCACAAATAGAGGCTTGTCATAAATTTTCAATCTGCTCATCAATACCTATGTACTGGAATTAATTTTACATGACCATGACTTCAATGAAGTAAAACTTCATCTCAATGTGTTTTTATCATAACACACATATAAGGTTTTTGAGAAATCTTGGCTATTAACACCTAATTATTATAGGCTCAAGTCTTTCACCCTAGTACGTATATTCCCAAGCTACACTACTCCTCAGTATGTAGTACTATCCACAAAACACAATTTGCTTCTATAGTACTCTTAAACATATATATTGCTTCTGTAGTACTTGCCTCAAATTACATTGCTTATCTTGGGATAAATAATGGCTAGATAACCTGATCATATAATAGGTATTCCATGTATCAAATACAATAAAGAGCCTATTCTAATGTACCTCAAATATACTCAAACATATTCCTAGTAGAAAGCATAAAATACAACAGGTTTGCTCAAAGACCAACTAGCTATTTACAGAAAGTAGTATCATCCGGATCCAATCCAGAATAAAGTTTATCTAAACTAGATACCATGGATTTTAAATCCATCGCATACAATATTGTACAACAAATATGTAATAACATGCAGAAAGAAATTCTTATATTTTTTTTCACTCTTCAACATTTATTGACTTGTTGAATCTTCTGTTATCTGGAGAAGTTCTATGTGATATTTCCATTCTCTATGATGTTCTTTAATTCATGATCACTTTTTCAGTGATCCTCTTCTTTATATTTGCAGTACCCCAACTACCTCTCTGAGAGGTTTTCACTGTTCTCTAATAGTCCATACTACAAATACTCTCTGAGACTTTTGACCATGTCTATTCTCATGTTGATTCTCTTCACAAGGTATCACAGCCCTTAGCTGCCTAAGTCATGTACTATGACTAACTTGTGGGGACTTTATATGTTGTTTCCTATGAAGACACATCAATACTCCTCTTCAACTAGAGGATTTCTTATGTACTATACCAAACTTGTCTCAAACAGAGGCTTAGTAAGAATGCTAGCAATGCTTCTCATTTGTGGATATGTACCATGCCTTGAATATAACTAACTAGAACCATCAAAATATTTATTGCTTTTCAACACGCTATATCTAGAGAAACACATGTGATATTCATCAATAACTATACTAGTCATATTTCATATATCTTTGAAACTCTATTTTACTAATCAAGACATATCTAAGTCCACATACACTTGTACCAGGTAGGTACCACAATACATGCTATGTACATGTCTATGTACAAAATGAAAAGCACATAACAGATCCTGGGACCTGGGACTAACCAAATACATCTCAACTAACTTGATATCCTCCAAATATGAAATAATAATTATAAATTTTCATATTTACCTTCATATGTGTGGCCATGGATTTGTAGTCCATCGTCCTGAAACTCTTCAGTCTCTTTAACTGCACATTTTCCTTAATTGAGGAAAATATTTGTCTGGTGACTTCCAAGCCACTAATCATAACATTCATAACAAGATTCTTGAATACAGTTCTCATCTTTCTTTTGAATATGAGCATCATGCATATCTCTTTTTTTTCAGGAGGTACATCCACCAGTTACACTGGATCTCACCATGTAAATGTGAGAATCATTATCTGGGTCCTCCATCACAGATATTTATGATCATCTATATATGAAATCTTCTTTGACACATGAACCTAAATAAGATAGAATATATGTAGGAATCTTCACATCTATCAGAATATATTTAATCCATCTATTCTATCTTCTTCGTAAGGGACATAGGAACCTACCAAGATGTTATATTTCAGGCTCACCCATCTGAATGAATCTACATTCATTTCCTTATTTAATTTTAGGTGAGTTCATTTTAATTTTCCCTACAATAAAAAATATTCTAATGGTTAGAACCATTTCAAACTCATGAATTTTATTAACATGAAATACTCTCAATATATTGATAATGATTTGCATAGTTACGTATAATTATTGATGAACTGGTTTAACATAACCCATTATAATATTATGTACTGATATACAGTCCCATATCAGTCCAAAAAAATAAGTTTATAAAAGAAATATACAGCCCCATATTCATATTTCATGAGGTAAGCATGACTCCCTCTATCTAGCCAATCATGCAGTCTTGTGTTCGCAGTTTATGAAACAATCATCCTATCATCAATATAATGTCTTATGGAGGATTATTTCAACCTTATATCAGTACTATATGGGTATATATCAATCCTACATAATTTTTATATCAATCCTATATCATCTCACAAAATTTGGACTCATGAGATTGATAACCTGCCAATAAAGATAGAAAAAATAATGTATATGCTAAACAGAATTCCAAATCTAAGAATACAGATCTATATGACAGTCATGAAACATTAAAAAAAAAGATATGATTTATAACAGAAAATAAAAAAATAAGGTACTCATCTTTATTTTTTGTGTGGGATCCCTCTTGATCTCTGCACCCTTGCTGAGATAGGTGGAGTCCTTCTTTATTCACTGCAACTTTAAACACTGCAAAAAGAAAACTTAATGCATGTACTAGAAAGTGTGTCTCTATATGGGAATAAGGATCCCATGAACCAAGAGCAAATTATCTTCTTCACTAAAGGAAATATTCCTTTCTATCGTCCTCTTCCTTGGATGATTTCTCTTGATAAGGTTCACCTCCTTCTACGGTGGTGGAGGCATGCATTCTTCCTTCTTTTCTTTTCCTTATATTGCAATCCTGTATGAAGTGACCTGCCTTTTTACGGTAAAAAACATATTAGTTTTTATTTCTCCATACCTTGATGGATCTCTTTATTCTTTGTATGGAAAGTGTTCTTAGGAACAAAGGGTTTTCTTTATTTCTTGGTTCTTGTCGTGAGGGAAATATTATCCTCCTTAGTGCTCACCATCTTGTTCTGGATGTTCCCTTCTTATTTTATGCAATCATGCCAAAGTATTTCAAAATTTATTTTCTCTTCTCTTTTGTTTACTGCAGCAAGAAAGGTCTCCCATGAGGAAGGGATTCCATCGACGATGGTTTGTAGAATACCATCCTCATTTGTCTTCACACTGATGCTTACTAGTTTATCCTTCACTTGAAAAATATTTGTGAAGAGAGATTCTACGGTCTCATCCTTCTCCGTCTTCATGTTCCACAACTTGTTCTTAAAATCCCTCATTTGAGTAGGGGCCTTCTTCTCATAAATATTTGTGAGTCTATCGAAACACTCAATTTCCGTCTTCAATGGTGTGATCATCGACATGAGGTTGTCCTTCACAGAGTCATATATGATCATCTTTGCCTTAGATTGATTCTTCTTGTAATTGTAGTGGGCCCTTCGATCATGGAGGTCACAAAAGAATCAATATCGTGCTCCTCAAGAATATTGATCACCCTCACCTTCCATGTATTGAATTTGGATGTTCCTTCGATACTATAATCTAGTTGGATGAATATAGAAGCCATTGCTTCAAGTTCTTGCTCAATGCTTCAAATCTACGGAGGCTTAGAGTGTTTTCACAAAACTAATCTCTTGCACGCCCTTTCTCCGATACCATGTTAGTGATTGAGAAAAATATGAATATAATTGAACTTTAAAACTTTAATCCATAATAATAATGCATATAAATCTCATCAATAATCCAAAAACATAAATCAAACCATATAACACATGATATACCCTGGGAAAACCCTCCACTGATTCAGAGGATAAAAAAACCCAACAAACAATCTTAGAGTATGATTGATAAGTGGCAAAGAATGACTACAACACAATAGAATATTTCTTTCACCAAGAGCACCAAAGAGTGGAGATCAAATGGAAAACTTTATTTAACTTTCCAAGTGCATATCACTTTAATAACAAGTCAAATTAGGTTATAACAAAATTAGAATGGTTGCATGCATCAGTAACTTATTAACACATAGAACATTGATAAATATTCAATCATGTTCCCCCCATTAACCTAGTGCAAAGCTGGTACTCCATAAATATCTCCCACTATAAGATATGTTCCGTCACTGGCTTGGTGTCAGGTTAGCATTCCATAATTATCTCCCACAAGAAGATATGTGCCTTCCATTAATTAACTAACTCTATATGAGTTGTTAACTGAGTGTACTGAACTGAACCGAATGGAAATACATGCAACTGAGTGTAACTAAACATAACTATATGTAACTAAATGTAACTGAACATAATTGAATGTAACTGAATAGAAATGAATGTAACTGAACAAAACTAGTGCTTCTCCATCAATGTCATCTTCAACAACCACTTTCATAAATTAAGGAGTTGATTCCTTAATTAACTGAAATTTGTTTACCACAACTAATACTCAATTGATGTTTTATCAATTCAAGTTCAGTTGGTGGAAACATGGGAAATTTGAATTATCTCTCCATCTCTTTGCTTATATTAATTATCTCTGCATGGTCCATATGTGTTTTCATAAATTCTATATCATATCATACTCATAAGAATTGTTTTGAACCTATGATCATGTGTACTACCCCGGGTCATATAGTCACATGCTAAAGTAAATCACTCTAGGGGTAGCTAATCCCTAAAGGAGACTTGTATCACCTATTGACCATGACTATCCATACATCACATAGTATATCCACTTTACATAGTAAAGTACACCAACTCAAAACATGACGATATTTATAGAACTTGATATTACTCACAAGTCTATTGCCTTGATATTACTCACAATACTTACTTGATATTACACACAAGTTTACTGACTTGATATTACTCATAATTCTACTGCCTTGATATTATGCACAAGACTCAACTTGATATTACTCACAAGATTTACAACATCACCACCTCAATCATATGAGGATATTTGTAGGATTTGATATTACACACAAGTCTATTGTCTTGATATTACTCACAAGATTGGAGAATGACTCCTGATGTTGTAATCTCAACATTTTAGAGGTTAGATTTCCTACCATGCATAAATCAATTATTGGACTTGTTGGGTCAGCATATTTTGGGTTAACAACTCTTCCTAACATGAGGTATTTCAATTGTACTACGACATGGATAGCTACATGGTGATTTCTTTTTCTTCCTAGCCTTTTTATGAATGTGTCTCTGATATACTAATTATAGATAGGTATTTCCTTAATATCTTGTAGAAGGGTAATTTTAATAGACAAATTTTTAAGTTCATCCAGTATGAGGTTTTCAGGTTTTCAATTTTTTTGGTCAACTATAACATCTGTGGAAAAGGTGGATTAAGAGATGGTGGATCTGCGATAGGGTTTTGTTTTTCTTCGGGATATTTTTGCATAGGTTCCTCTTCTAGTGTACTATGTTCTAAGGGATAAGTAGGTGTATCTGATCGTTCCTCTAGTTCATATGCTTATCGTGTTACAATTATACCAAAACACAAATTTAATTGATTTATTTCTACTATATCTAGATAATATATTGGATAGTTGGCCACTTAACTAGTATATGTGGGATAAACTTGTTTATTTTTAGGATTCAAATTGGGTTGGGTTGGAAAGGGTGGCCTCGGTATTGGAAGGTTAGGTTTTTGAATTTGTGGATGTGTGGAATTGGTCTCTAGAGGAGGAATAAGAGTGGGTACTTGTTGTTGTTTCCTCCATCCTGTGGTAGGAAAGTTATGTTTATAAGTAGGAGGTATAAGCTAAGGATTTTGCCATGGATTCTGCATAGTTGGTGCCCAATTAGGTGTAGGATAAGATTCGTATCCATATGGGATTGGTGGTGCATATGTGGGATGAAATAGTTGTTGATATGGTGGATCATATGTCTGGTAAGGTCTTTTTCCTTGGAAGTTATAGTACTATGGTTGACTATAAGGTTGTTAAAAGGGTCTATGGAATCCTGGTATCCTATGATTGATGTAACATAGAGGTTTTGTTGTGCATGATGGTTTGTATAGGTTAGATTTCAGAGGGCCTAAGCAAGGACAGTTATATGTAGGATGTGTATTAGAGCATATCCCACAAAATTCATCCTTTTTAGCACATACTTGCATGAGAATCAATAGGAACTCATTTTTTTAAGTTTCTTTCTACAATCTAGGTAGAAGAAAACTAATGCTCTATCTAACTCTTCGTTATTTAAATTGGATTTCATGGAATCCATTTTTAATGTCATTGATTATAATATATATGTTTTCATATCGTCTAAAATCTTTCCCAAATTTGATTTGGCAATAGTAGAACTAGAAGGTCTGGCTAAATGATCAAAAGGATCCCTACCCCTAGGTTTCTTCTTTGTGGATCTGGAATGATTTTTTAAAATTTTCCTAATCTCATCATATTCTTTTTGGTATATATATCTGTTGGATAAGAGGTTTAAAGTTCCTAGGAGGGATTCCCTTACTCCCCAAAGAAGTACGAGCTTCAGAGTTTCTTCATCCAAAGTATAGGTGTGAGCTCGTTTATAGCTAAGTTGAAATTGTTCCTCGTAGTCTTCTAATGATTCATTTTGTCCTTTGAGCATCCTAAATATCTCATCTCTAGTTTCTCTATCCTTACAGTAATCTATGTATTTTTCAATGAAATTATCTTTCATTTGATCCCAGGTAGAAATTAATATTATTAGGATCCAAAATCATAGACCATATTAGTGCAGATTCTTTTAAATTTGAGGGAAATAGTTTCAACTTCTATGCATCCATAATGTAATTGTAAGTTCTACATATCACCTCGAATTCAAACAGGAAGGTGTCTGGGTCCTTTAAGGTTAGCCCAGAAATTGGGTAATGCACTAGGGTTAATGTACTTCATCCTGACTACATCATTGGTGTCCCCTCAAATAGGGAAATAAAAAATAGGAGGTCATTCCTCGTTGTTGTCTGACATGTTGTGGTTTTCACCTTCTATGTTAGCAAAATCGTTAGATGAAAAAAGATTGTTCCCTCTTCTTCTTTTTGGTGGCATATGTTTAGTAGATGAGGGGTCAAGAATCTTAAGATACTCACCCTTCTTGTTATTATAGTTATTATTTGAAATAAATCATCCAAACTCGTCCCTATCTATAGTCATTCATTCTAAGTTGGAATATGTTTTTGTTGTTTTTTTCCCGTATTTTTCTCTCCTTTGTTTTTAACTTTTATCTTTTGTGTTTTTTTTTCTCAAGTTTTTCTTGTGTCTAAAGGTTTTTTAAAAGGCGAAGCAATCTAAGGAAGAAAGAAAATAAAAATAACTAACAAAAAACTGCATTATGACAAAGAAACTTACCTAGTAGCATGCCTGCTTCCAGTTTACTTCATTGAAATGGGCCTTTCTAATGCGAAAATTAATTGATATTTCCAGGATCCCTTGTGGTCTGGAACGCCTCCCTGGAAACAATGCCAAAAAGTGATTATCCTAATCAATCATCATTAATAACATTTCCTATCAAGACATGAAATTAGCAAAAATGATATTTATAGACCTTCTACTTTAATTATCAAACCTAGGGATTTGTACAAACTTATGATGGTTCTACACAATTTATGCAACTACAAATAAATTTGACTATGTCTAGTAGTATCAAGCTTCAATCTAATTCTAGTCAAATAAGTATTGATAAAAATCAAAAGAAATTCAATCTACGATCTATGGGGTGCAATAAACATGGATCTATATCATTCAATCAGGCACATATCCTTTGGCAATTGTCTTCATAGACAAGTTTTAAGAAGCTCTTTGCCTAGTTTTTAACGAACCTTTTGAAATGCTTCCTAATCTACCCTACCATTTCCATATCGATCCTAAACTATTAATTTCTAATGTTGATATTAATATCTCATGCGAAAAGAAATGAACTTAAATTCCAGAAACAATAAAGGCATTTAAAATTTCAGAAAACAATTCATTAAATTTATTATGTTTGAAATAAGGAAAATATTCTACAAGTTGTAGCAAATCTAATCTATGTTCTATTCTACCAATCATGCATACTTAAACATCAAATCTACTTTAACACGGATTCCTATAATCATCTATAGATGGTCCCTAATTCAAGGTGATACAGGAACACGAGATTACTAAATAAGATGGACGAATGAAGGTTTTCATTTGTATTAAAAATAACTATTTAACATAACCATGTGTGTTTCTCTTCAAACTGTAATCAAAATTAAGCTCATACAAAAATGATTACTATCCTAGATAGTTTCTCTACTCTGTCTTTAAATATAAAAAAACATATCTATTCTAATTTCTATGTCTAGTCTGTGCAAAATATCTTCATACGATTGTCGCCAAGTGTGTTTGGTGAGATCGCTTGATATACGTGTTAGCATCTATGTGCTATGTAGACTTGGGGATTAGGCCTCCTAGTAGTAAATATTCAAGCTGCATCAAGTATTCTACATGTGTCTTCAATGTTGGAACTGAAGATGTTGTCAACTAGGAGTTATTCACTCATTAGAAACCATGACTTAAATATTGGATCTTCTAATTTTGTCAAAACGGGTACTGCTCATTCACCATCTTCTTGTTGTCTTCAAATAGCTTAGAACTTAATAAAAAATGGTGCTCCTTCTGGATGTGGATTCATGGATAAAGTAATATGGAACGTGGTTCCTTCATACATTGCTAAAACACTATATTCATTAGTATCTTTTTGTCATGTTAATCATAAAAAAGGAAAAGAATTAATCAACTTAACAAATATTTTTTAAATCTACATGAAATCAAAACTAAGTTCCTTCCCTATCTTAACATATGTGTTTATCTCTATAATTTGGGTTTTAAGATACTTCATTTTACCAAAGGAATGATGGATTTTGTAAATGAAAGTAGGATCCATCACCAGAAAATCATACTAGACCCCAAACTGAAGTAGCAACCTTGATGCAGGAACATTGGCTCATGAATATGAAGTTATCCATGGCTTCACCAAAGTTAGTTGAACCCTAAAGCAACCTAGAGTCTCACACATGTATAAGTTTGTTTTATTTATGTTAAAGCTGAATAAAATGGATGAGGATACTCGATCCTTTCCGCATGTAACAGATAGAACATAGTTAGTTGTTCAGCAGAGTGATTGTAGCAGTTAGTTAACAAGTCACTGATGAGTCATAGGGGTTAGTAGAGTCAAATAAGGACTTATTTCCTTCTTATAGGATACGGAAACAGAATCTTCTTGTATTTAATTTAGTTTGATTTATTTTCTTAGATAGCTTAGTTTATATTATAGACTTGTTAGCTCGCATAAGCTTTGGCTAGCTCATAGAGCTTAGATAGCTCAAATAAACTTATTTAGCTCACATAGCTTGAGAGGGAGAGGAATTCCACATAGCATGTGATGAACGATGGAGGGAGGTTTGGAATAAATTCATTCCTAGAGTAAACAGAGATTTCACAGTGGAATAATATCTATGTAATTATTATTTTGTTTGAATGTATGATTTTATGCACATATGAATGAATGCTTTCTTTGGTTGATAAGCATGTGTATGTTTGCACTTCGAATTCGGATATAAGTGCAGGAGGTCTAAATCTTATGTGAGAAAAATTACAGGAGAGAATCGATCCTTCCTATGATCAATTCAGCGAAGATTATAGAGCGTAAATGAACATGCATCTTTGATAGTTCTATGGTTGAGATCAACAGATCAATGGATAACAACAATTCCACTGAATGAAATAACGCCTGAGATAAGTGCTGAGAACCAAAAGTGATCGTGGATAAAACATTTTTGATCAATGGTGGAGATCGACCTTGGAAGAAGATCGACGATGACAAAGTATTTCTCTGGGTGAAAGTGACGGAAGGTTAACATAGTTGATGTACACATAATTTTGTTTAAATTTTCTTTATCAAGTTTGAGGTCCATCATCGATCCATATCTGACAGTCATCGGTGATTCCTTTGATCCTACTAGAAAGGTGGTTAAGAGCAAAGGTTGGACATGAAATTTTTATGTGATCCAGTTTAGTGTCAATTTGAAGTCTGTTCTTTATCGAGCGCTGCCTAGTATTTGGTCGGGTTGGCTAGATTTAGTGGTTCGGTTAAAGTTAGAGCCCAATAAATCATGTGACAGTTGATCTAGAGACTATATACAAGGGATCCTAGAATCAGAGTGGTATTAGAGCAGAAAAGGGATTATGCGTGAAGGTATGAGAGTGTGGTCACAATAATTCTTGTTTCTAAAAGATTGTGAATTGTTAGTTTACGAGGTTGGAGTAGTTTTTATGTATGAAAGGAAAGGTTATTTTTACTCTTGTATTACTAAAATATTAATAGCAATTCATTAGTGACAGGAAAATTGTATCTAGTAGTGAATTGTTGTTCCAGGAGATGGAGATTAGAATTGGAAGCGATCGGGGTAGGCAGGGAAGACCTGTTGCCAATGCAAAATTGAGAGAGGAAATAAGAATGCTAAGAACAAGGATGGAAGCCTTGGAAACTGGAATACATCATGAGCACACTGGAGATACAAGTGATTAAGAGATACCTGAATAGGAGGAGGAAACAATTGTTGAAACTCCTAAGGTAAGAATGTTTAGGTCTATTTTTGGTGAATCTTCTAGTTCAAGAGTTGATGTGCCATTCTACAGTGGAAGCTTGGATCCAGAAGATTTAATTGATTGGATAAATGCTATGAACAAACACTTTGACTATGCTGAAGTGAAGGAGGAAATACAAGTTAGATTTGTTGTCACAAGTTTAAGAGGGTGTGCATCATTATGGTGGGATGGTGTGTAAGAGGAAAGGATTTTGAAGAACACAGCCAAGATCAATAGTTGGAACAGAATGACAGCTAAATTGAAAGCTAAATTTCTTCTTAAGGATTATAAGTTGATTTTGTTTAGGAAAAAGCAACATCTTAAGAAAAATTCAATGACAGTTAGGGAGTATATTGAGGAATTTTATAAGGTGAATATCAGATATGGACATATGGAAGACACACCTAAGAGGGTAGCTAGGTATATTAATGGTATAATATTTGATATATAAGATGAATTGGGTTTGTTGTCATTAAGATATGTTAAGGAAGCATATCAGGTTTCTTTGAGGGCTAAGGAGAAGTTGATGAGAACACATAGTCAGAAATCAAAGGTGAGAGGCTCTGGAGGAAGGGAACAACAGCAAAAAGGTGAAGATCGCAGTTCAAATCAGCGAATATGGTATGAAAGAACTAATGATAATAGAGGTGGAATAAATGCTCCAAGAGGAAGAGACATAGGAAGCGGTGGACAACTAAGATGTTACACATATGGGAAGCTTGGCCATATGTCATGGGATTGTCCTGAGAATGTTGCAAGATAGAGAGGAGCACAAGTAGTGCAAGTTGAACCTGAAACTCCAAAGGAATTAGAGGTGGTTTTGAATTACCCTGAACATGGTGAAGCCTTGTTGTTGAAAAAGGTAATTGATGAGTCAATTCAAAGGAGGATCCTGTTTAAGACATTTTGTAAATTTGAAGGTAAGTGTTGCAAGTTGATTATTGATAGTGGTAGTACTGATAATTTGGTGTCTACAGAAATGGTGGACAAGATGAATTTAAAGAGGACAATACATCCAAAACCATACAGAGTTAGTGGCATGGTTGTAGAATGATCATCAAGTTCTCATGAGTGAACAATGCCAAGTAAAGTTTCAGATTGGAAGCTATCAGGATGACGTAAAATGTGACATCATATAAATGGATGATTGTCATGTTTTATTAGGAAGGCCTTGGAAGTTTGAAAGAGAAGAAGTGCATGATGGCAAGAGGAATGTCTATTCCTTTGAACTGAATGAGAAGAAACATAGTCTTGATACATTTAGAGGTAGGTAAGCAAGAGGAATTCAGTAGTCAATTACTGATGATGACCGACAATAGGATTGTGAATGATTGGAAATATGAATATGAGGTAAAATTAATTTCACAAGTAAATGATTTTGAAATTGAAATGGCTAACAAGGTGTGCACTGATTGGTTGAAGGAAAGAACATACCAACATGAAATGTCAAGTGCAAGCATGGCATTGATGGAGGAAGCACAGTATGAATTCAGACTAGACGATGGAAAGTCTATGGTTAAAGAAATCACTAAGGATAGTGATGTGATAGAGGCAAGCAGAAGGGAAGAAGGCCAAAGATTTCTGACACGGAATTCTTGGATGAAAGATGTATTTATGTTAATATATTTTATGTTTTCTTATGTGATAGGAAATTTTATTAATCTATGTGAAGATGAAGGAGAACCAGTTGACAACTTATTTGTAGGTCAAAGGAAAGAGAAAATTGAATGTTCAAAGAAGTCTGAACATATGTTGAAAGAACCAAAGGACCAATTGCAAAGACAGTGCTGGAAAAACATGGCTGAAGGGACTGTTCAGAATGAGAACATTTCCCAGGATTATCTCTTGGGTATTTGATGTAAACCTACAGAAAAATAGCAGGGAGGGATCTCATGGACAGGATCCCATGAAGAGTTTTAAGTTGGAGAGTCTGATGCAGGAGAATACGCTCATGAAGATGAAGTTATCCATGACTTCACCAAAGTTAGTTGAATCCTAAAGAGACCTAGAGTCTCACACATGTATAAGTTTGTTTTATTTATGTTAAAGTTGATTAAATGGATAAGGATACTCATGTAATAGCTAGAATAGAGTTAGTTGGTCAGCAGAGTGATTGTAGCAGTTATTTAATGAGTCACTGATGAGTCATAGGGGTTAGTAGAGTCAAATAAGTACTTATTTCCTTCTTATAGGATCTAGAAATAGAATCCTCTTTTATTTAATTTAGTTTGATTTATTTTCTTAGATAGCTTAGTTTAGCTTACAGATCTTGTTAGCTCGTAGAAGCTTTGGTTAGCTCATAGAGCTTAGACAACTCAAATAAACTTGTTTAGCTCATAGATATTGAGAGGGAGAGGAATTCCACATAGCATGTGATGAACAATGGAGGGAGGTTTCAATAAATTCATTCCTGGAGTAAACATAGATTTCACAGTGGCGTAATATTTGTGTAATTATTATTTTGTTTGAATGTATGATTTTATGCACATATGAATGAATGATTGCTTTGGTTGATAAGCATGTGCATGTTTGCACTTCGAATTCTGATATAAGTGTAGGATGTCGAAATCGTCTATGAGAAACTTTGCAAGAGAGAACTGATCCTTCAAGTGATCAAATCAGCGAAGATTACAGAGCGTAAATTAACGTGCATCTTTGATAGATATATGGTTGAGATAAATAGATCAACGACTGAGAACAATTCCGCTTAATGAAATAACACCTAATATAAGCATTGAGAACCAAAAGTGATCGTGGATAATAAAAAAATCGACAGCAGAGATCGATCTTGGAAGAAGATCGACGATGGAAAAGTATTCTGGTGGGTGAAAGTGATGGAAGGTTAACACAATTGATGTATGCAAAATTTTGCTTAAATATGATTTATTGATTTTGAGGTCCACTGTCGATACAGATCTGGGAGTCATCAGCAATTCTGCTGATTTGACTAGCAAGGTGGTTAAGAGCAATGCCTGGACACAGAATTCTTATGTAATATAGTTCACTGCCAATTTGAAGTCTGCTCTTTATCGAGCACTTCTTTGTATTTGGTTGGGTTGGCTAGATTTAGTGGTTCAGCTAAAGTTAGATCCCACTAAATCGTGTGACAGTCGATCTAGAGACTGTATATAGGGGAGCCTGGCATCAAACCCGAAGTTCTCTTCCTATCTATGACATGACCATCCCAATTTGAGTCAACATATCCTTGTATGATAATCCTATAACCCCTCACATATATGAGATCATAATCAATCATACCCTTTAAGTACCTCAACACATGCTTTGAATCAATCAAGTGAACACGCCTTGGATCTACTATGTACTGACTCAAAGTTTTCACTACAAAGCATGTATCTGACCTCATGTTCATCAAGTACATCAATGAACCAATCATATACCTATATACTATGGAATCAACTGCATATAAAGTAGTAACATACAACAACTTCAATTTTTATTCCATTGGTGTATCCATGGCCTTTCAACCCACCATCTTGAATCTCTTTAGGCTCTCTACTGCATAGTTTCCTTAACTAAAGAAAATATCATTTGGATTCTTCCACACATCTAATCCCAAGAATCATGTCATGATTCTCAAACTATGATATCTACTTCCTCTCAGTGAGGGGAGACATTCGGTATCATTCTGAGAATATCCCTAAGATACTGAAGCAAGAAACCGTTTCCATGGGTAGAGGCTAAGTGATAATTTCTCTCAATTTACTTCCAAAATATATGTTGTAGTCACTCACTCTAATGCGGAGCTTTCCTTCTCCCTCTGTAATTGAGCATCATACTCCCTCTACAATAGACATCCTATACTAGAGTGACTAGTAACCTTTTCTATTATTGATCTTCTATGTATCCATATATGTCATCTCCCATCAAATGAGTCTACTAAGATGAGCTTATTTCTCTCAAGGTCACTAGATACCAAGATCCTTCATCTTAAACTATGTTGTAGGTTCCTTCTTGCACCCATATATGAGCTTCTTGTCCTATGTAAGAAACCATATTCAACCTTGTAGTAAAGGTTGAAATATACATCGCTCTAGGTGATCCTAAAGCTCATCATGTAACTTTGTGTCCTTGTGTGCAATTCCCTAGGTGCCTTATGATCCCATACAAATCCTTCTTCAATATGCACACATGTGATTCTTTGTCCTATGTCTCAAATCCTAGTCGCTTCTCCAATACACTTCCTCTTATACCACATCATTCAGAAAGGCAATATTCATGTCCATTTGTTGCACCTTCCATTTCATCACTGTAACTATCAGAAGTATAGATATAATTCAAGTGTATCTAGCTATAGGATAAAATGTATACTCATATTCTATGACTTGTTTCTAGGAGTGTTACAGAGATAAACTTATGATGGCTTGGGGTAGACCACAACAGAATGAATGACACCAAAAATCAATCCATTTCAATATGAAAGAGAAACAAATGCTAATAACACTAAGGGATACAGAACATACCTTATTCTGAATAGTTGTCATAGATCCCCATTGATATTTTCCAACACGCTTGTACCTACAATTCACTCTCAACAACAACAAACAAGACAAACATGGTATATGTGAAAGTGTTAGGCCTACTCTAGCATATATAAATCCAGCATGTATAAGCAAATACAACTACATCCATGGATAAAATATTCATATGCATACACATGTAATGGAAGAGAAATAGATATTTCTATTAATAATGAAAAGAGATAACAGTGACAAACTCTGTCGGCACCTCGTCAAAACGTAGAAACCGAGTCATCCACCTGAGCCTCCACCGCTTCAATCCTCCATCTCAATGGCGAGATTATAAAGCAATGGTAAGCTTGGGAAGATTAGCAATGTGTGCTCAAAATGACAAAGGGATGCAGACTCAAGCATAAGAAAATGGGGAAACAATGAACTATAGTTTCCTTGCTCTCCAATTTTCTCCTCCTTCAATACATCCAAAAGGCTCAATATATATCCCTTCAATAGCTAGTGAAGGGTTGAGTCAGAGTGTTTCCAGACATATGGAAGGCCAAGATTCAAGTTATTCAGGATTCATTGAGGAAAACTCCAATTTTCTTTGTTTTTATGCACATTTCCCGATGTACACAGGCTACAGTGGAGAAAATTGCGTGTACACGCGATTTTTATCTTAAAATTTGTGTATAGCAATAAACAGGTGTTTTTAAGGGAATTTCTTGGACCATCAAAGTATAATTCAAGTAAGGGGGGTCCAAAGAGTCTGCAGAGGGACATGGGAGGCCATAAAAGTGTGATCTACCAAGTGTGGTAAAAATCATCTATAACAGATGCTCCCTAATGTATGAGGTCAGAGGGGAAACATGATGGTTCAAATACATTATATCCATCCCAAAAGTGGAGTAATGAAGACCTAGGTGGAATAGCAAGCCACTCATAGTACAATACAATGATAAATCTCAGCATGTGACTGCCAATATACATGTAGAAGTCCCGAATACATAAGAGTACAATGGCCATGAATAGGCATAATAGACATATGTCACATGTGGTCATCGCCATGTACAATATATAGTGAACAAGATCTCCATAATGGATGAAGATATCTGATAAAACACTGGAATCTGATCATGAGAGATGACATCTCATGAATACTGACATGATCAAGGAGGTAGCATATGTGGGATGCCACCAAGCTCTAATGTATTCTACTCAAAATGATACGAGTACATGTCCCATCACGTGAATAAACGTGTCAAGGTCAAACATGATCGACCATTATCTGATTACTGGTCATTGATGTATACTGTTAATAGACGTGAGATATCCTGCTGATAATGATAATGGGAATCAAGGTACAGAGTGAAATCCAATAAGTGTGACTAGATGTGTTGAGGTTGAACACTTAAAAGAATCCATCAATCAGGGGACATTGATGTATTCCAAATATTGTCGATGGTGAGAGGAGCTTCCATTGATGACTGCAAGTATCAAGGCACTCAATGGACTCTAGAATCCTATTCTAGAATAGGCAATCTGAATTCGATGGAATGGAATCCATTGGAAGGAGGGAATTGAATGCATCCCTCATCAACCAACACGAGGTACTCTACAACGTTGGATGATTGGGAAGAAATCAAAAAAACAAGATGGGCACGAACCAGTAACTGTATCAGGAATTGCCAACATGCAAAGACAAGATAACTGAGGAATGGTCAACTCAGGCTAAAATTTCCTTCGAATAAGAGAAAACGATAGATGGTGATTGAATAGGCAACATAGACTCAACATGCAAAATGGGACAAATCTATGACTAGTCAGTGAAGAAAACTCAGAATAACAAGTACAGCTCCTAAAGTCATACTAAAAACCTAACCAATGGATCTAATAAATAGTGTTATGTTCGAAGGTGACACGACTCGACAACTACCAATAGTAATATCATTTCCTGCCTACCTTTTTATGTTTTTTAATTTTTTTTTGGACTTTTTCAGATTAGAAAGCTTGAAAAAAAATAAAAGTTCTTATAGTATATAGCTAGGAGGAGACAAGTGCCACGGGAAAGAAAACTAGTTCCAAGCAGTGGAACATACCTATGCTCAATGCAAGGAAGCATGTGTGGGATAAGGACACTCGGGGGAAGGTCTCCTCCTGGTAAGGATTGATCAAGTTGCAAAGGATATAAAAAAAGGCTCTTCTTGGCTAGGATTGAGACAAGCTCGGGTTGTATGAATTATAACTCTGAAGCGGAATCCAGCATAAATCGCAAATAAGGTAAGCAAGCACATGATAATACAATTATAACCTGATATAAAAGGGAGTCCCTATAGGAAATGGCCAGCATAAAGTTCAAGATAGAATATGAGGTTCTTGCTCAAAGACATGGAATGACTACAAAGGGACTCCCAAACCTAAGGAAGAGTATCCGCATGGCTACCAAATGATAAACCAGGATCTAACTACGATACCCATGAATAGGAAGGCTCTACTACTTGCGTAATGCCATTTCTAGTAGCAGTGTGATGGTTCCCTAACATTACAGAGTGATTTTGTACCTATAGTTAAGGTGGCATAGTCATAAGGAGATTCATAATGTAAGCGGAAAAAGTGATCCTATCTTATATGCCAGTTCGAAAATATACTTGTAATAGGCATAAATGGGTCAAGACCTCAGCGAGAGTGTACAAAAAATGGACCCTACATGACAACAATATTAGTCCAAAACAACGGGAAACAGTCAGTAAGAGTCCAAACTATAGGATATAGGGAGGATTGATCATGACAAATGCATTCAAAGGAAACCGTGTGGTGGACGATGGGACATAAGAAGGAATGCATTGTGTATACCCAACGTTCACATATCCACTACCACCCCCGTGAGAACGAACACTGGTATTAAGACCGGGTGAAGGGAGTGAAAATCCTCCATAAATGGAGTAGAGGGTGGAATATGACCCCTCCTGAATCTATGAACAAGGTAAGGGGTTGTGGTGCCCCCCGTTCCAACACCAAGGTCCGCACTAGGACCTGGAGCGGGTGACCGGATACTAGTAGTGATATCAGGCATGCCGAATACAAAAGGACCTGAACTCAAGAGAACATAAATATACTCAAGTAACAGCGATCCCTAAATCCAGCTAGCACACAAAGAGCACACTCCTAAGAAAAACTAATCCAAGTGCAAGCAAGCCAAAATGGAGGATAAATGAGCTCCCAAATGTAGCAGGTATATCTCACCTAGGAGACACCTGAGACTCCTGTACACTACAAGTGGAGGTATGTAACCAATTATAATAGCCATCAGCTTCAACACGTAAACCAATTGACTTTTCTAACCTCTACCTGGCTAGGACAGTCGCATAATAACATCTGCAAGTACCCCCTGCGATACCTAGTTAAGGAAACTAAGGTCACCCCAATATAACCAATGCTCAGGTGGACAATCACAGGAGGGATCTACCATATGGGAAAGGTAACAAATCCCAAATCTTGAAAGCACCAAAGGTACCTCAAAATCCCCCAGATATGAATAAGATCCTAGAAATTTCTTCAGTGTTGCACAAAGAGTCGCAAGGGGCTATCCACACCACAAACGTGTAAGCTACCTCGTTCTTAAATCCTGTGTAAGAGGATCCTCTTGAGAACACTAATTATACCAAGGATTTCACATTCTCACCTGGATATACACCTACTTATTTTGTATAGTAGTCTTGGAGAAATTTACCCATGATAACCTATTCCAAGACTCTAAGACCTAAGCTTGTTGATGCACCACTATCAAATGAAAAGTGCAATTCATTTTAGATTAAGTGTTTATTTTAAGGTTGTAATTACTAAAAGGAAATGGTTGTGTAACTAGTGAAGTTATGACTCAGTAGTCAAAATAAATATGCACACCTAACAAGCAATTCCAAGTGCGAGTTTTCTTTAAATATGAAGAAAGGGGTATGCCACTACATGAAATGCACAAAAATTCATTCCTTTCCAAATGCCAATCCAATCCTTCCTATATGAAATCCTAAGCAAAACTCTCATCCAAGCAATCCAATGCAAGTACATCCTTAAATCCATATGTGAGATGAAAGCAAGAATGCAACTATATAATTATTTTGTATTTTCAATATAAAAGAATGAAAATGCAATAAAAGTCATTAAAATTCTCAGTCTCTACACCAAGCATCAAATACAAGACAACCAAGACACCGATACAAAAATACTAATGCACTAATGGAAAAACAAAAAAGGATATAAATGACTAGAAGTACTTTCAAAGAAAAATCAATGGAAAAGGGGTCTCTAGTCACAAAAGAAGCAGTCAACAAACAACATCAATACCTAGGAAGACCCAGCTACACTCACAACCCACCCAACAACTTTCCACATCAAAAAATCAACCAAAAGGGAGGATGTACGCGAATATTCAAAGGACAGTAGCATATGTAAAAGACTAGGTAGAGGACAAACTGCGTATATATGTGACTGTACATACTCTGACCCGCATATACAGAGAAGAAAGTGGTAAAAAGCAGGACAAGGGTCAAACCACTCTAGGAAGGTGTCAATGGATGAAAATACTACTAAATGCGACATGGAAACAAAGAAATTCAAGAACAACATGCACCCAAACCCAAAAGAAAAACAAGGAACCTCCCCAGTGGAGTCGCAAATTTTGTTACTGAGAGAAACTTCCTATGGCTTGGGGTAGACCAAAACAGACCTAATGACACCAAAAATCAATCCATTTCAATATACAAGAGAAACAAATGTTTCTAACACTAAGGGATGCAAAACATACCTTATTCGAGACAGTTGTCATAGATCCCCGTTGAGCTTTTCCAACACGCTTGTACCTACAATTCACTCTCAACAACATCAAAAAAGAAAAGCATCGTATATGTGAAAGTGATAGGCCTACTCTAGCATATATAAATCCAACATGTATAATCAAATACAACTACATCCATGGATAAAATAGTCATAGGCATACACATGTAATGGATGAGAAATAGATATTTCTATTAATAATGAACATAGATAACAATGACAAACTTTGTCGACACCTCGTCGAAACGGATAAATTGAGTCCTCATCTGGGGCCTCCACCACTTCAATCCTCCATCTCAATGGAAAGCGTAGAAAGCAATGGAAAGCTTGGGAAGAGTAGCAATGTGTGCTGAAAAGGAAAAAGGGATGCAGACTTAAGCATAAGCAAATGGGGAAACAATGAATTATAGTTTCCTTGCTCTCCAATGTTCTCCTTCTTCAATGCATCCAAGAGGATCAATATATAGCCTATTAATAGGTAGTGAAAGGTCGAGTAGGAGCGTTTCCAGGAATATGGAAGGCAAAGAGTCAAGTTATTCGGGACTCATTGAGGAAAACTCCAAAAGTTTTTGTTTTTATGCACATTTCTCAATGTACACAGGATATAGTGGAGAAACTTGCGTGTACATGTGGGTTTTAGCTTAAAAGTTGTGTAGAGCAATAAGCAAGTGTTTTTTAGGGAATTTCTTGGATCATCAAATTATAATTCAAGTAAAGGGGGTCCAAAGAGTCTGTAGAGGGACATGGGAGGCCATAAAAGTGTGATCTACCAAGTGTGGTAAAATTAACTATAACAAGGAGAAACCACAAGCCACAAACATTTCCTTGTACTTCTATAGTATGCTTGCATTTTTAAATCTTCTTGAAGGTTACTATTGAATAATCGTCACTTATTCTTCGAAACAAGTCTCATTGTCCTTTTCTTGTAGGTGATTGTACATGATATTTCCTACAAGTCAAATTCAGTTACATGATTATAAACATTTCATAATTTTCAAAACATATTAATAATGACAAATTCTTATGCATAAATACATAGGTCACACAATCATGCCACTATCTTAACCAATGCTTCAGCACAACATTCATCCATATCTTGTATACAAACGATAACTTACTAGATTCCTTTCATCTTTACCAGAACATAATTAAGAGTGTGCATTGCTGCCAACATGTTAGCAAAGAGTTTCATTCAAGATAAGAAATGATGCCTCATGGACTCTTGTGCAACACTATAGGCTATTAACCCATTACATGCATATTAGTAGTATATTTTTCATCAATGAATTTACTCTAATATGCATAATACATTTCTATGAACATAAATGTGTACATAATAGAACAATCATTTAAATAATTAGATATACAAGAAATGAAAATTCAAATACTTGTCTTTTTTTACTTGTTTGGCTGCCTCTTGATCTCTGCCTCCTTGCAGAAATGGTTGGAGTCTCTGGAAGTATACTCTACTTCATCGTATGATTTTGAGGACCTGTGTCCATCTTGTTCATGATCGACAATTCTTGAGAAATTCTTCTACGCCATATGTCACTAGGTACTATGTACTAGTGATGGATATAATTGTCCCTTCAATAGCTACACCATCGATAGTTTTTCCACTTGGCCACATAAGATCTTGGCCATCAACAAGAGAAACTCTATATCCATGTTCTTCTAGTGTTGATATGAAGAGGAGGTTATTCTAAAATACATCTTTCATCTTCATAGGTTTTTCGTGTTAGTGTTTGAGTAATAAAGAAAGATTCATGAACTTTAAAACTTTAATCCACAATTACAATGCAGATAGATCTCATCAATAATCCAAAGACACAAATAAATCAAACCATAGAACACATGATGTACCCTGAGAAAACATGCCACTAATCCAAAGGATAAAAAAACCAGCAAACAATCTTAGAGTATGATAGATAACCGGAAAAGAATTATTACAACACAATAGCATATTGCTTGATCAGAGAGAACAAGAGAGTAAAGATCAAACAGAACACTATACTGGTCTTTCCAAGTGCATAGCAGTTTAATAACAAGTCAAGTTTAGTCATACAAATAAGGTAGTGAATATTTTCATGCTTTAGTAACTTGTTAACACTGAGAAAATTGTCTCATCTTCAACCATGCGCCCCCCAATAGTCTCATCTCCATCTATGTGCTCATATTAATTTTCTCTGCATATTCCATATGTGTTTTCATTAATTCTATATCATATCATACTCATAAGATTATTTCTGAACCTATGATCATATGTATTACGTTAGGTCATATAGTCACATGCTAAAGTAAATCACTCTATGGGTAGCTAATCCCTAAAGTAGACTTGTAGCACATGTTGACTATGACTAGACTTACATCACACAGTATATCCACTTTACACAGTAAAGTACACCACCTCACAACATGGGGATATTTGTAGAACTTGATATTACGCACATGTCTATTGTCTTGATATTACTCACAAGACTCAGCTTGATATTACTCACAAGCTTTACAACATCACCACCTCAATCATATGAGGATATTTGTAGGAATTGATATTACTCACAAGTCTATTGTCTTGATATTACTCAAAAGACTGTAGAATGACTTCTGAAGTTGTAATATCAACACTCCCTCTTAGTGAGGGAGACACTCTCTTCCATACCAGGAATTTCCCACCATACAAGCTTATCTCAGAAGTTTAGAACTTCGTGATAGATAAAGGCTTGTCCTAAATTTGCATTTTGCTCATCAGTAGCGATGTACTAGAATTCATTTTACATGACCATGAATTCAATGAAGTAAAAATACATCTCAATGTGTTTTATCATAACACACATATAGGGATTTCCAAAAATCTTGACTATTAACACCTTATGAGTGTAATCTCGAGTCTTTCACCCTAGTAGGTAGCTTCCCAAGCTACACTACTCTTCAGCATGTGGTACTATCCACAAAACACATTTTTCCTCTATAGTACTCTTCATCATACATATTCCTTCTATAGTACTAGCCGCAATACACTTATCTTTTGTAGTAATAGCCTCAAATTACATTTCTTGTCTCAAGCTAAGACAATAGTTGGATAGAAAAATCAAATAGGTATGCCATGTATCAAATATAATAAGGATCCTATTCTAATGTACCTTAAAGGTACTCAACATATAATTAGTAATAAGCATAACATACAACAGGTTTTCTCAAAGACCAACCAACTACCTACACATAGTAGCATCATCTAGATCCAATCCAAGATAAAGTTTATCTAAACTACAATGGATTTTAAACCCATCACATACAACATTATACAACAAATGTGTAATAACATGCAAAAGTAGAGTCTTATATTTTCTTTCACTCTTTATCATGTGTTGACTTATTGAATCTTTTGTTATCTGGAAAAAATTTCTCTGATATTTCCATCCTCTGTGATGTTCTTCAAGGCCTGATCACTTTCAAGATGATCCTTCTCTTTATGCTACAACACCCCAACTACCTCTCCGAGAGGTTTAACTGTTCTCTAACAATCCATACTATAAATATTCTTGAGTATCAATAGTCTCTAAGAATTTGTCCATGTATCTTCTCATGTGGATTCTCTCCACAAGGTAACACAACACTTGGTTCCATCATTCATGTACCATGACTAACTGATGGGAACTTTATTTGTTACTGCCTGTGAAAACACATCACATGACTCCCTCTTCAACTAGAGGAGTATTTATGTACCATACCAAGCTTGTCCCGTACAAAGTATTAGTAAGAATTATGGAAATGATTCTCATATGTGGATATGTATCATTTCTCATATATAAATGACTAGAAACCTCATAAATCTTTACTTCTTTTTCAACGTGCTCTATCTATAGAAACACATGTCATCTTTCCTCGATCACTTTAATAGTTACATTTCAGATATCTTTGAAACTCTATTTTACTGACCAAGACATATCTAAGTCCACATACACTTGTACCAAGTAGGTACTACAACACATGCTATGTACTGACTGTAAATCACATAACTTATCCTAGGACCTGTAACTAACCAGGTTCATCTCAAACTAACTTTTGAGATCTTCCAAATCTGATCTAAACTTCAGATTTATATTCATATAGATGGCCATGTTCTTTTAATCCATCATCCTAAAACTCTTCACGATCTCTACTGCACATTTTCCTTAACTAAGGAAAATCTTATCTAATGGTTGTCACGCCTCTGATTATAAGAATTGCATCAATGTTCTTGAATATTGTTCTGATCTTCCTTCTTAATTATGAGCATCATGCAAGTCTCCCTTTTACAGGAAGTACATCAACCAATTACACTTGTTCTTCAGAATCTAGCAAGACTAGAAACTCCCTCTCACCATGTGTTATAGATCAAAATGACACATTTCTTCCTGTGGCCACTTTCCCATGATTTCGTCGCATGTTGACATTTCCATGACGACACTTCATGAAAGTCACTGAAAAAACACCTAACTTGGAGGATTCATATCTTGAGTTTTGTAACTCTGTTTGACCTCATCTCTACACTGTTGGAAAGGTATCTGAGCTAGATAAAACTTTCTAGCATACACTAAAGTCTGAAAATTCCTAGAAGTACCCAAAAAATGATATTTTTTTTATGTATACGGGAGTTTTATTAAGGAAACCCGCATATTGTACGCAACTTGTTCTATATAATATTCACGTATGCCCTAAATACGTGACTATTTACATTGCAACCCGTGTATACCTCCTGCATATGAGACGGTTTTCTCCGCAACCCACGTATTCCTCTTATAGATGTCAAAAAAATACATTTTTTGAAATTTGGGTAGCTATGCAACTGACTCCTTCAGTTGTAACTACTTTCTCTTCGACCCTATCTCTTCATGAAGCATATAAATAAGGTAGGGAGGTCCATAAATGGGACTTGAACTTTTGCATTGTCACGATGGAGGAATTGGGACTGTCTTTCCCCCTACCTTTTCCCTAGTGATCATCCCCTTGTGTTGCAGAGCTTGGAGGCTGAGTTCCCTGGAGAAGAGAAGCAGCAGAACCGGATCAAGGTTTCGTGAAGTTCCCAACTTGGAGAGAAGGTATATTTGTATTTGTTTTCAAGATTAATAAATATGTGATGTCCTTCTTCTTCCCAAATTATTGTTCAATGTGTGATTGAATATTTGTTTATGATCATATGATGATGTTAGTCAAATCATTATTTCATGTTTATTTGATTATCATTTCTTTATATGTGGTCATATTGGTTTGAGGAAGGTATAATTGGTTTTGCATGTTTGTTGGAGCAAGAGGAGCAAGAAGAGGATTGAAGGAATACTTGGATCAACCCTCGTTTGTTAAGGTATGAACCATTATAATCTCTGAAACTTGCTTATTTATACTTGCAAAACTATTTGCATCTCTCTTTCAACCCCAGTACGTTGATGGCCTCTTAAACCATAGGAAACTTTCCTTTACAACAAAATTGGCGACTCCACTGGGGAGAACCTTGTATTTTTGGGGTTTATTTGTATTTATTTCATCCTTTTGTAAAGTTGTAGGTCCTTCTTTCCACTTAGGAACATCTTCTCTATCTGATAGTACACTTCCCTTGTCTTCCTAAGGCCATTTTTGACTTTTTTTAAGATTTTTTTCCACCCATACGTGAGTTGTAGACTGAACAGTCATGTGTCTGGTTTGTACACGTGACCTTATATACTATAAAACCACATATGACATGCAACCTATCAGTAGGTAAACTTGCGTGTGCCCCTAAAACAATGTTTTTTCCCTCATTTTTGTGGTTTTTTCTGCTATTGTGGGTTGTTTGGTAGGTCTTTTGGGGTCCTCTGCAAGTGCATGACTCTAGGGAGTTGGTGTAATCCTTTTTTGTTGTTATTTATCTATGTGGTAAGTATTTTTAAAGCATTAGGGTTTTCTCTTTGCTCATCCCCCCCACCCCCTTCGCTTGGCATGATTTTGGGCTTATGTTTCTAGTCAGCCTCTGTTAGTGATCTTTGTCTGAACTTAGAAGCTTATTGTTCTTTGTTTCCTTCTTCTTTTGTTGGTTCACTTCATCATTCGAAAATAGTTGACTTGTCTCTTATGCAAGCCTTCCTTCCAAGTAGGGTTTATACTGAATTTATGGAATTCTAGAGTTTGTTTGGTGGTTGTATAGGAAAGTTCATTTTGCTTTGTCCTTCTCATCTGCATACTTTTGTTTGTAGGTATTTTTTCTTTTGCATTTATAAAAGAAAAAGAAAAAGAACATATAGTTGTTTAATATGCATGTAGATTAGGACTTTGTATTTAATGCACTGCATATCATTATTCTTGAAAAAATAAAAAGAAATTGTTCTTTTATGGCTTTCAAGTTTCTATTTGAAAAAGAAAGAGAATAGTTTTTCTTTTTGCATTTCATTTCTCTTTACTTAGTCATTTTGTTTCAAATTTGAGTCAAAAGACCACATAAGTTTCACGCCATTTTCCTCTGACTAAAAACAGCCTATTAAAATGAATGATATAATTTAAAAATTATTAGTAAGTTTTATTTTATAGGCTCCTACACCAACTAACTTAGGCTAGACTTGTGGGTTAGGGAGTTTCGACTCTCCACAAGTGTTTAAATTCAAATATAGTTGGCCAATCAATAGGTAAACCCTCTTCTATGTTGATTGTATATGGGAATCTCCTCTTAAACAGGATTTAAGAACGAGGCCATGTGGAGGCTTGAACTGAGGATATAACCCTTTGATTCCTTGCCAAAGTGTAGACCAAGGTTTTTGCACATCTGGGGAATTCTGTCAATACCACCCTTTAGGCACCGTGCAATGTTGGTGTTGACAGGGTTTCAGGATTTGCTACCCTACCCATGTGTACAAACCAGGCTTGCAACTGTCCCCCCAGATTATCAGTATAGTTGTGGTAGCCTTTAGTCTCTTTTGACATCTAGGGTTCATACACAGGTACACCGGAAGGATATTTCTGGTTGATCTTCAACAGGATTGGAAGGTGACCTCGGTAGAAGGTGTGGGAGGGCGGTGGGTGATTTCTCTGCTTGTGCCTAAGAACATCTATAGGGACACCAAGTAATTGTCTCTTAGATTTATTTTGGAAAGCATATATTATACATGTTTGTCTATTTGTCTTTAGAAATTTTTTAGTGAGTGTTGTGTGGTTTGTCTGTACTTAGTCTTCCTTCAAGTGTGTGCTTTGTACTTTTGGTTTTCTATCAACCTCAAACTTTGTCTTATTATTTGAAACTATGGCTAACACCCCTTTGAACACCAACCAGGAGATCCCCATGCTGGGAACTCCTTGTACTATTCCTCTCACAGGGAATGTTGGTGTTCCTTTGATGGCCACCTTGAATCTGCCTGGATTCACCCTAGGGCTACCGGTGTGGTTTTTTTCCACTCCAATTGTCCTTAATGCTCCTGATGATTATCAATTAAGCTCCTTATATCAAGGGCATCAAAACACTACTTCCCCTTCACCTATAGTTGATTCTCCTCCTCCTTCTACCTCATGCGGTGAAAGTACTGATTCTAGTAACCAACAATCTAAAAGGAGTAAAAGAAGGAGGAATAGGAAGAAGGCACATAAGAAATGGGGAACCTATTCAACCTATGCAAGTCAACTTGAACCTCACCACCTAGCCTCTGTAGTTCATCCTGGGGGAGCCTATCCAACCTCTACAATTCATGTTGGATCTAAGCACTCAACCTCTGCAAGTCAAGTTGATATTCACCGTCCAACCTCTATTGATCATGATGGTGGGATCCTGCCAACCTTTCCAGGTCACATTGGATCCAGTCACTCTGCCTCTACAGTTCATACTAAGGGCACCCGTTCAACCTCTTATGTTCAAGTTGAACCTCCTCATCCAACCTATGCAAGTCATGTTGGATCCATCTGAACCCAACCTCTGAAGTTCATGCTGGGAGCACACACTCAACTGCTCCAAATCATGTTGATCCTAAACATTCAACCTATGTTTTCCATGCTAGTGGTTCCCATCCAACCTCTACAAGTCATGTTGGACCCAGTCTCTTAGCCTATGCAAGTCATGCTAGGGGCAGTCTCTCGGCCTCTGTGGTTCATGCTGAATACAATCTGCCAGCCACTGCGAGTCATGTTGACATTGTTGAAAAGAATAACCATTCAAAACACAAGCCCAAGTTTCCTTGTAATATTTGTGAGGGAGACCACCTTACTTATAAAATCCCTTCCATCGTGGAGGTGTGAAGAGTTTGGTTTCATGGTCATCCTATTTTTTAGCATCTTGAATTTTTTCAACAACCAACCTCTCTTAGTCAAGTTGGACCCAGTCACCCAGCCTCTGATGGTCGTACTGGGGGAAAACTCTTAGCCTCTGTAGGTCATACTGAGAGCAAAGAGTCGGTCACTACTATTCATGTTGACACCATTGAGAGAACTGGTCATTTGAAGTGCAAACTTAAGTTCCCTTGTAAGATATGCGAGGGAGATCATCTTACTCACCAGTGCCCTGCTATCATAGAGGTGCGAAGAGTGTGGTCCAAGACTCAAGAATTTCCTTCTCCTGAACAACCTATAGTTTCTCAACAACCTACTCAACCTTTGGTTGATCAAGTGGTCGAACCAATCTTAGCTTTGGTTGATCCCACTCTTCTTTCGAAGAGTGATCCTGGTGTGATTAAACCCATGTCATATTTGGTCAATCTCACTCTCCCTTCGGAGAGTGACTTTCATGAAGCGGTTGAATCAATTTCATTGTCGATCAATCCAACTCTTCCTTTGGAGAGTGAAGTGTCTGCTAGTCACATTTCCTTCACTTCCATTTCAGAACTTACTAAACAAGGGGTCATTGAACTCGCTTCAGATCAACCCCTACCAAGCTCTCAGATTGCTTCCTTTGATTGGAATAGCCTAGTTGAGCCGTGCATTCCTTGTAATGCACCTTTCCAGATAAAGGTCCAAGTTATATAGTACACTATTGCTTATTTTATTGTTGATGAAGGAGCCTCAGTTAGTACCTTGTCTGCTCGTGCTTGGTGAGGCATGGGATCTCCCAGCCTTGTGTCGACATCTAGTTAGTTATTGGCGTTTGATAGAAGAACTAGTATAGACTTGGGAATTATTCTTCAAACACCTATTACTTTGGGTGGGAAGACCATATTAGTTGACTTCATGGTGATAGAGGACCCCTTGGGCTTCAATAAGCTCCTCAGACGTGAATATTTCTATGCCATGCAAGCTGCGGTGTCAACATTCTTTCATGTGATGTATTTTAATCATGGCAAAAAAATTGTCACTATCGATCAATTGGATTTTCTTGATCTGTCTCCTGACCCAACTAGAGAAAATGTTTTTCCTTTATTGATTCCCAGTGTTTCTATAGACACTGCCCCGCCACAGGTGAGCTATGTGGCCTCATTTCCTTTTCGTTCAATTGCTACTGTGAAGCAGCCTCTGTTTTCATGCTTACCTTCTTGGGAATTGGTCCCTGAAGTTGATCAGGTGAGTCATCCTATACAGACTATGGATTTTGCTCTCCACTTTGTCGATCCATTTGAAATTTTAGACACGTATCCTATCTTGGATGATCTCCTTCCTTCAGATGAAGTCTTCCTAGAGTCTTTGATACTATTTGACCTTCTTTTGGATGTTGGTTCAGTTGTGACTAAGTCTAACCCTGGTTTTCTTAGTAAGCTCGATCTTCCCATGGATTGGTATTCTTATGTTGGTATTTTTGAGTTTTTGGACTCTCCCTTTGAACAACAAGTTAGTGATCCTGGTGAGTTTGATTTTTCTTATGAATTTTTCAACTCCTCTGATGTTGAGTTTGTTCTTGTAGACTCTACCTGCCTTGTTGATCTTTGCTTTTCTTTTGAGGTTGATCTTACCGATTGTGAACCCTCCAGCCTTGGCACTATAGAGTCCTCTTTCATTGATTTTTCCTTGACTACACCTTTTGTAGAATATAGCAAAGCCACATGTGTTTCTTCCAAAGTGACCTGCATCGGATTTTTTCTTCTGAATGTGATTGTGATGTTGTTGTTTCTTGGAGACGGTACTTTTAGTTGGATTCACAACTGGTTACTGGCCTCACTTTGTTGTTCAAGTTATAACTTCATTTGCATGTATCCTGCTCGTGCTTTTGAGCCTAATGTCAACTTCCACACTTTTATCTCGTTGTATAAGCCCTCATCTTCGCTCAACCTTGTATCATCTTTCCTTTGCAACTTGACACCTTTTACCTGGAGGAGATGTTTCTCGAGTGTCTTTATCCTGCTCATGTTCCTTTCATTATGCATAGGTTTGTTCCTTGCACCTATAACTAGTTTCGTCTGCCTATGACACTCGTCTCCTCGCATTTAGAGAATTCTTTTTTCTCTCCTTCGATCTCGTTAAAAATAGTAAAGAGGTCACGAGTTGACTTTTCCAAACTCATTAAAATTTCATGGGAAAGATATGGAGTTTATTTATGCCCAGGTATAACTCCTCAAAATAGACTTGACTGCCGAGTAAACTTGTTCGTTCAGGCTCGTTAAGAATATGTGAATGGGCATCCACATTGGTGGTAAGTTATCGCTTTCTCGGACCATGTGGAATAATACGAGAAAGGAGCACTCTCTTTTCTTTGAAATTGAGAAGAGTATTCTCAGGCATAGGTTTATCACTTTTCTGGACCTGAGGGATTAAACATAAGGAAAAGGAACCCCTAGTAGGAGCTTAGTTTTCTCTTTTTCTTTCTCTGGATCAAAACATGAAAAATATTCCGAGCGTACTTTATGTCTTTGTCATGCTCGTTAAACCCTAAAGAGCAAAGCATCAAGTTTATTGTTGTAAGCCCCATTTCTCGTATTCAAATGGATCTTTCCGAGTGATCTTGCCTTCCTTCACACTCGTAAAACTCAAGCTATATGCTGCTTTTGAAGGAGAGTTGGGTAGGTGGTAATTTAACCTTTTTAAAACCTTCTTGACTAAGTACAAAAAAGGTGTGCCTTACTTATTCGGAAGCTAAGAGAGTTCTTCTGTGGATTGTTTTATACTTTTCCGGCCCCAGGAGACTAAATTGTACAAAAAAACACCCCCTGGAGTGTTCTTTGGAGTTTTCAAACTCTCTAAAGTATGAAAACATCATCGAGCATGTACTAGTTTGGGCTCATAAAATCCACGAATCAATGATTTATCAAGAATTCTTGTGTCTCTTCTTCGAGCTTTCCAAAAACGAAGAAGGTCTTGAGTTTGCTTTCTTGAACTCGTTAAACCGTTACAAGAAAGAGGGGAAGGGAAGTTCATTCACATGTATTTTACATCATGGCAGCAATCTTGTCTCCTTGAACAAAGCACCAGTTTTGAGTCTATCAATAGTTGGGTCGTAGTATTTTTATCTTATCTCGATTCAGAGTTTTTTACTCCTCCAGTTGGTCTCTTTTCCAATTATATGGGGAATCTGTCAATGTCTACTATATTGCATATTTGTTTCGTTGGTCTCTTTTCCAATTATATGGGGAATCTGTCAATGTCTACTATATTGCATATTTGTTTCGTTGGTCCCTTTTATGTCAAAATCTTCCTAAGTCACTTTTGTGTCATGCTCACTGTTCAAGGATTAAACCTTTGTCGACCCTTCGGTATTTTCCTTGACCTTTTGTGTCGTCCATTCAGCATTTTCCTTGACCTTTTGTGTCGGCCATTCCCTGGTATCAGTTCATTACATCGTGTCTTCAGCGGTCCTTGTCATGAAATTATGTACCAATTCCATATCCAATTAGTCTTTGAATTACCTCGTGTTGGATTATGAAGGATGCCTTAATTCCTTCCTTCCAACGGATCTCTTCCTCTCGACTACAACACATCTTGCTATGTGAATGAGATTAAGAGTTTTATGACAGTACCTTGGGGATTGCACTCATCAGTGGAAATTTCCCTCACTATTGGGTAGTGGGAATACCTTATTGTCTCCTACTCGTTGGATTCTTCAAGTGTTTGACTTCTAGTCCTTGTATTCACACTTGTTAGAATGTACTAGGTACCTTGGGTACTATTTTCATTAATGGTGGTTTCCCTTGCATTTGTTAATGGTTCTCATTATTGACCAGTAATCAAACGGCTTCCTCCATGTTCAACTTCAGCTCCTTTATTCACATTGTTAGGCTTCGTAGCTTTTTTCGTCAGTTAGGATTGAAGACCTTGGGCTGACTGTAGCATTTCCATTTTTTCTATTGCCCAAGTTGCATAAGACCTTGTCACACTTCATATGACATTTTGCTAAGACATAGATCCACCTTGTATTTTTGTGGCTATGATCGATTGTTGAGCATGGATCCACCTTGTTCATTTGTGGCCATGAATCCTTTAGATTTGATATGGCGCCTTTTTGCATATTGAGCGACCATGACAGTTTCATAACTTATACATATGTTGGATCTGCCTGTATCTTTATGGTGATTATTTGTATATGGACTTGTATGTCCCAAAGATCAATTTTTTCTGACATTTATCTCTCTTTCAGGTACCTTTGTTCGAGCCTTTTGATCTTGGATTCTCTGCTCTCTCCATACTCAGTTGTTTCCTTTATAATGTATTTCGGCTATCATCTTCCCCTCTAACCTCATACATTAGGGGGCATCTGTTATAGCTCAAAATGACACATTTTTTCCTGTGGCCACTTTCCCATGATTTCGTCACATGTTGACACTTCCATGACGACACTTCATGAAAGTCACTGAAAAAACACCTAACTTGGAGGATCCATATCTTGATTTTTGTAAAAAATTTTAACCTCATCTCTACACTATTGGAAAGGAATCTGAGTCAACTAAAACTTTCTAGAAGACACCAAAGTCTAAAAATGCCCAGAAGTACCCTAAAAATGATATTTTTTTTATGTATACACGAGTTTTCTTAAGGAAGCCCGCATATTGTACGCGACTTGTTATATATAATACTCATGTATTCCCTAAGTACATGACTATTTACATTGCAACCCACGTATACCTCCTGCATACGCGACTGTTGTCTCTGCAACCTGCGTATTTTTCTTGTAGATGTCAAAAAAATACATTTTTCAAAATTTGGGTAGTTTGGGTAGTTATGCAACTGACTCCTTAAGTTGTAACTACTTTGTCTTCAACCCTATCTCTTCATGAAGCATATAAATATAGGTAGGGAGTTCCATGAGAGGGGACTTAAACTTTTTCATTGTCACGCTGGAGGAATTGGGACTCTCTTTCCCCATACCTTTGCCCTAGTGATCATCCCCTTGTGTTGCAGAGCTTGGAGGCTGAGCTCCTTGGAGAAGAGAAGCAGCAAAACTGGATCAAGGTTTCGTGAAGTGCCCAACTTGAAGAGAAGGTATATTTGTATTTGTTTTCAAGATTAATAAAGATGTGATGTCCTTCTTCTTCCCAAATTATTGTTCAATGTCTGATTGAATCTTTGTTTATGATCATATGATGATGTTAGTCAGATCATTATTTCATGTTTATTTGATTATCATTTCTTTATATGTGGTCATATTGGTTTGAGGAAGGTATAATTCATTTTGCAGGTCTCTTGGAGCAAGAGGAGCAAGAAGAGGATTGAAGGGCTGCTTGGATCAACCTTCATTTTTTAAGGTATGAACCATTCTAATCTCTCAAACTTGATTATTTATACTTGCATAACTATTTTCATCTCTCTTAAAACCCCAATACGTTGATGTCCTCTTAAACCCTATCCATGGGAAACTTTCCTTTACAACACCATGTAAATGTGAGAATCATAATTTGGGTCCTCCATCACAGAGACGTATGCTCATCCATATCTGAATATTTTCTCTATCACATGATTGTAAATAAGAGAGAATATCTTCGGGAGTCTACACATCTATCATAATAGAATTAAACCATATATTATGTTTGCTTCCCAAGAGGTATAGGAACCTCCAGAATTGTTCTGTTTCAGGCTCAGCCATTGGAATGAATCCACATTCATGTCTTTATTTACTTGTAGGTAAGGGTATACTAATTTTCCCTGCAAGAAAAATTATTCTAATGGTTACAACCATTTCATACTCATGAATTTTATTCACATGAAATACTCCTAATATACTCATAATGATTTACATAGTTATGTATAGATATTGACCAACCGATTTATCATAACCCATTATAATCTTATGTACTAATATGCAGCCCTATACCAATCCTATATCAAGCCTAAAAAATCATTTTATGAAGTAAATATACAACCACATGTTCATATCTCATGAGGTAAACATGTAGCCCTCTATCTGACCAATCATGTAGTCTTGTGTTCATAGCTTATTAAGCAATCATGCAGCCCTAAATATCATGTCTTGTGAAGGAATTTTTCATCCTTATATCATTCCTATATGAGTATATATAAGTCTTGCATAAGTCTTATACCAGTCCTATATCATCTCGCAAAATATGGACTCATGAGATTGATAAGATGCCAATAAAGACAAAAAAAATAATGTATAGGCTAAACACAATTCCAGGTCCAAGAATACAGATTGTAAAAAATAAAATCTAATTTTATAAAAGCATATGATAATCAAACAATCATGCAACCCAACAGAATAATCATGGAACTCTATATTCATATATTTATGAACAATCATAACATTCATATCTCATGAATCAATCATGCAACTCTATGTTCATATCTTATGAAATAATCATGCATACTTTTATATTCATATCTTATGAAACAATCTTGTAGCACTATATTCATATCTTATGAATTTTGTTTATTTGTAATTAAAGGAAATGAAATCAGCATATATGCTCACAATTTCTAATCTCAAGAATAATGAAAACATTCAAAAAACATATAGATCTAAATATCATATAATAAAAATGCAAGTAATTATATTTTATTGTTTTGCATGCTCCCTCTTGATCTCTAGTTCCTTGCTGAGATTATTAGAGTCCCTCGATCTTTATATCTTTACAAATTTGAGTGCATGCAGGAGGTAGTGAATCTTTGCATGGAGAAACTGGATCCCGTGCAACCTAGAGTGAATGGTCTTCTTAAGGAAAACTTATTCCAACGATCATCATCCTCTTATTCGAATGAGTTAATATATCATTACACACAAGATCTATTGCACAAGGATAATATCCAATCCATAAATCCCTCAGTCGTTCAACTAATTCATCCAGATTTGGAAAAACAACCATAACATGAATTATGAAAAAATTATCTTCAAATACATGATCGTATCTCTCAAAAAGTCCGAATTTTCGCAATCCACTCAATGATCAGATAAATCATCTCGTTTGGGAAGTGGGTTTTCAACCATTCTGTCTAATTCCTCATGGATTGATCAGAACATCACCATTAAATTTGTCTCCTGAAAAGTGACGGAAATGGTTCATATTGACTTGCTCTTAAATTCTCCCTACAATGGATAAAGACTCCTCACTCATTGAGGTCACATAAAAGTATATATCGCGCTCCTAAATAATTATTAACACCCATATCTTTCATGTGTTGAAGTTGGATGTTCCTTCGACTTGATATTCTAGTCGGACGGATATTGATGTCATGGCTTCAAGCCCTTTGTCCAATACTTGAAGATCACATAGGCTTTAGCTTGCATGGACAAAACCAAGATCCTTCACACCCTTGATATGATACAATGTTAGTGTTTTTGCAATAAAGAAAGATTCTTGAAATTTAAAACTTTAACCCATAATTACAGTGCAGATAGATCTCATCAATAATCCAAAGATACAACTAAATCAAACCATAGAACACAAGATGTACCTTGGGAAAACCCTCCACTGATATGAAGGATAAAAAACCCAACAAACAATATTAAAGTATGATAGATAAGTGGCGGAGAATGATTACAACACAATAGCAGATTGCTTGATCATGGAGCACAAGAGAGTAGAGATCATACAAAACAATGTACTGGTCTTTACAAGTTCATAGCACTTTAATAACAAGTCAAATTCATTCATACCAAGGAGATAGTGAATATTTGAATGCTTCAATAACTTGTTAACACTGATAACACTGTCTCATCTTCAACCATGCGCCCCCCCCATAGAATAGGTGCCAAGTTGGCACTTCATACTTAACTCCCACAAAGAACATATGTGCCCTCCATTAATTCACTGATTTTAACTGCCTCTAACTGAGTTGTTAATTGAATGAAATTAACTGGCCTAAATGGAACTGCATGTAACTGAATGAAATTAACTGAACTGAATGGAACTTAATGTAACCAAATAGAACTAAATGCAACTGAATAGAACTTAATATAACTAATGCTTATCCATAAGTGCCATCTTCAACAACCACTTGCATAAATTAAGTTATTGATTTCTTAATTAAATGAATTTGTATTATCACAACTAAGACTCAACTCATGTCTTATTAATTCGAGTTCACTTGGAGGCATACATGGGAAATTCGAATTCTCTCTCCATCTCTATGCTCATATTAATTTTCTCTACACAGTCCATGTGTATTTTCATTAATTCTATATCATATCATACTCATAATATTTTTTCCGAACCTATGATGATATGTATTACCCCGGGTCATATAGTCACATGCTAAAGTAAATCACTCTAGGGGTAGCTAATCCCTAAAGGAGACATGTAGCACCTGTTGACCATGACTATCCATACATCACATAGTTTATCCACTTTACATAGTAAAGTACACCACCTCACAACATGAGGATATTTGTATAACTTGATATTACTCACAATTCTATTGTCTTGATATTACTCACAAGAATCTGCTTGATATTACTCACAATCTTTACAACATCACCACCTCAATCATATGAGGATATTTGTAGGACTTTATATTACTCACAAGTCTATTGTCTTGATATTACTCACAAGACTAGGGAATGACTCCTGATGTTGTAATGTCAACATTCCAGAATTCAATCTTGTAGGAGACTTCTCCTACTCCTTTTATCGATACTAATAATTATCTAGAGCTTTGATTTATGAGGCGAATCCTTCAACTTGTGAAACAATACATATTACTCTTCTCTTTCCTTCTTCTAAATAGGTTCATCATCTTCTCTGGTATGACACCTTTTATTCTTCCCTTTCTTGATCTGAACTTTTGCATATGGACAATTTCTTGCAATGTGTCCCAATTTCTGACAATAGTAACATATGAATGTTGAGTAATCTTTCCAGGACCTGTGAGTATTAAGAAACTTCTTGTGAGAGTGGTCTTGAACTTATCTTTTTTCATATGTGCTACTAATGCTTGATTATGATCTTCACCCATCATTTCCTATTTGCTTCTTCAATTTAGTTTCCAATGTGGATTCAAGTTGTTATTTGATCTAAGAGACCCTTTTAAAGTGGGATAGGATGGTCTCTAAATTTTTCATTTTTACATTCTTGAGTTTATTTATTAAGGTCATCTTCTGGTTGATTTTCTTTCCTTCAAATAGCTTCATCAATGCATCAAACATCTCCTTGGGAGTCTTCAAGGAGGAAACATGTGGTATAAAGTGATCCTTCATGGAGTCAACAATGATCCTCTAGTCCTTGAACATATTCTTCTTGTGTCTATCTTTGTCTTCATCTCCCGCTAACTCTCTAACTTCTTATTTGACATAGTTTTCCAATTCATGTTTTTCTAGTGTGAGAAGCACTCAATAATTCCATGCCCGAATGTTCTCATCTCCTTCAATATTTTCCTCAAGCTTGGTATTGTTTTTTATATTGATAAAATGAGAACCTCAAATGGAAATATAGTGAATAGTGCTTACCAATAAAAATGCTCCAATCAATTTCTTGCTTCAATGCCTTATGGAAAAATTCTATTGGTTGATTCTGCGGTTTGTAGGAGAAACCCTAAGTTTCCAACTTTGGAATATTACAAATTTGATTTGAGAGAGATATACACCTCCTTAAGGAAATTTTAGAAATGGCATTCTTCTTCCAAATCTATGACAGAAGTGTCAAAAAACCAATGCCCTAGTTTTTCCTGAGAAGCAATGATATGGCCAAATTTAAAAGTCCTCGAATCTAAGTTTTACCTCCATATAAGGATACACCCTTCTAGGGAAAGTTGGAGAACTCCTAGGTCGATCCCAATAGGTGGACCTTCTCTATTTATACTATTTTTTTATTGACTTTTCCACTAACTAGGCCGACTTCACTGGAGCAAATTTACCCAATGTTGTGGCAGTTTTACCCGGTAACTGGGACAGTTTTACCGAGTGATTTATGTGGGGACAACTTGATTATTTTCACTTGAATTATTTTTGGGTTTACATGATCAATTACAATATGAAATTTTCTCAAAGTAAGTAAACCAATAATACACCAAGAATACAAGAAGAATATCTTCTGAAGTTACAAAATATTCAACACATAATACATACATGCTTTTACAACTTTAAGAAGGATCACTACCTTCAGTTTTCTAGTCATGCAAACATACCCATACATTCCTTAGAAATATAACATCATTCAAACTTTCACGAACATTCCCATACATGCTTCAAAAGATAACATCTTCCAAAATATCACAGACATGCCCATACATTCTTCATAAAGATAACATCTTTCTAATCACAATACTTCCCACTAACGCATACTTTCATGTATGTATCCACTACCAGTGCGACGACTGATACTAGCATAGTTGTCTCAAGGAATAAAGGGTCAATCTTAAATCCCCATTACATGGTTTTCTACTTCAGCAAGGACACATCCACTTGAAAAAACATATTTCAACCACTCTTATGATTAACATTGGGTATAAAATATGTGAAACACGATATAAAGATGTTCTTATGTAAAGATACATTCCTCACATTGCAAAAACCACATGGTTAACATAAACATATATATGTATTGTTCAACGTAGAATACATCTTTCAAGAAAAATAAGTTCTCATTAATCACATGAAAATCCAACAAAGTTACATGAAATAATTCCATGAAATCACAACATGGAATAATTTCACTTTATTCCACTTCACTCTACTTCATCTAGGATACATGAAATACATCCAAGTACACGAAATCAAAGCACTTAAAACACATTCTAACCAATTCCATGTTAATTTTTTTTAATAATGTATCAGGTACATGTCTTACCAAGGTACATGAGATGCATTAAACATGTTTTCCAATCATCCATGCACACGAAATGCATCAAGTCTCCTTTCTTCATGAAATGTATTCTAGTTAATCAATCACATGCATATTCTTTACCAATATTCACATGGAATACTATCAAGATGCTCTACAATAATATTCATGAAATATTACTATGATACTCTGAAACAAGATACTTTCCCAAAGATATATACTCAGCAAGGTCATAGAGACATTTGGATTACAAACATACTTTCCTAACAAGATCACAAGGATAATTTAAATAAGATCACAAAGATACTTCTAAATATGCCTCACGCCCCACCCTACCCTCTCAACATTGCCTCATGCCCCACCCTACCCTCATATTCCTACTTCACGCCCCACTTCTACTCCATTTCACCAGTCCCACACCCCGCTACCTGCTTCTGCATTAACCCCTGTGCACCTCTATGTACTCACTCCACTCTAGCTCCCTTCTTCCTCCCCTGCCTCGGTTCCCTTGTTCTCTTCTTTCCGCCACCTACCTTCTTCCTCCTGCTTGCACCTTCCCCCTCTATCACTCTTCTAACCACTCCCAACCCTTGTGTTCTATCCTACGTGCCATTTTCACACTTCCCACCCTGCTACCTTCCACTTCCTCTCCATCCTCTGCTCCATTCTTTTTGCGCTCATTCGCTTCCCTCCTATGTTGCGCCACCCTCTCCTTGAAATCCATCACTCCTCCCACACTGTAGCCTCCCAAGCACCTGCCCTCTTCATTCATCCATCCCTCCACGTAAACCCTACACACTAAAAACAAAATCCAATTTTTTTTTTGATAATATTAATATTATTATTGTACCTTAATAATTATTATAACTATTATATAAAAAATTAAATAACATGATATAAATTAATAATAATAAATAACAATATTAATTAAATTAACATTATTAATTATTAATTATTAAATACGAAATATTCAATTAAATAATTATGAAAAGTCAAAATACACGACTTATATTGAAAAGGTGCAAAATGGTTTATAAATCCCAAGGCAACGTAATTGTAAAACATATCATATATTAACAATTTTATATTCTACTATTTACCCATTCATGGATTACTTGGCGTATTTATGCTAGTTATTTCTTTAAGAAATGATTTTACTATTTCAGACAATTCCTGTAATAGTTGTTCTCTTTACATTTCTAGCATTAGACAAGTGGCTGTGTTCCTTCTTCTATTTTGGCTTTGTTTGGTTCTGGTTGTTCTTGGGACCCCTTCTTCTTCCGCTCTTGCTTGTTCTTACATTTCCAGTCTTTTTGATGTGGGTATTTGTTCTTATTTTGATCATACAAATGATTGACCTTCCAGACAACTTCTTTAAGGTCCTTCAATTTGTCATACTAAATCTTGTCTCTACAGAAATTTGTTAATCCATTGAGGAACATCTGAATATTCACCTTTTCATCCTTCACAAAATATGCATATTTCAACAGCTCTAGGAATCTTTTCTGATAAGATTCCATGGCTATGTTTACTAATTTGAGTTCAAATAATTCTTCCATTTTCTTGTCATAATAATGTTATTAGAGGTACTTTTTCTAGAAATAATTCTTGAACTTCCTCCATGTAATTCTTTCTTCATCAATGTCTTTTATCTTGACCAGCTGGTTCCACCAAATATAAGATTTACCTTTCAAGTGGTAGATAGATACCCGTGCTTCCCTATTTGATGAATGTTGATGTAACTAGAAAAACTTCCTCATTCCCAACATCCAATATTTCGCTCCCTCACCATGCTTTGCTTCTCCATCAATTGTTGGAGGCTTGATTCTTCTTAGCTCACCGACCAATTCATTTCTCCTCTTCTTGTATCTGACTGGGGATCTTTCAGGACTACTTTTTGAGCTGCTTGAGTAATTCTTCCTCTTCTTTGGAGAGGGTTTATGATGAGGTTTCCTTACATAAGGTTTGGATCCTTCATAATGTCTTATAGGTTCCTGGTATCTATTTCTCAGATGGTCTCTTGAGGTTTATCTTTGGGTTTCTTGCAATTATTTCATACGGTTCATAATTTTTCTTTGGGTATGCATGATTCTTTCAGTTTCTTTTCTGTAGGTTCTCATTTCTGCCTCCAAACTTTTTACTGGGTTCTCTAGACCCAAGGGTTCAATTCTTTTTTTAGCCCTATGTTTCCTTGATTCTTTTCTAGGACACAACTCAAAAAATTCTTCTTCGGGGCCATATTGATTTTATAAACTCCATCTCTAATATTTGATTCTGTAACTGAACTCTGGTCTCTGAAATCTGATCTTTGTATCTTAGTCTTTTCTTCTTTGAATGGGGTTTAAAAAATTTGGTTGAATGTTCATAGTGTATGTTGAGATGTGTTCAATCCTACCATTTTTATCTAACCAACAAGTTCACTCATAATCACACTACTTCCAATAATGTCACAAGGTACAAAAAATCACAGGGATCACCAGAAAACTTCATGCACTTTAAAGCAACAATCCAAACATCAGAAAGGAATTATCAATCAAATATGCAATTACTAATATACCTTATTATCTACCATGCAACAACTAAATTCTATTGGTCATGCATTTTCCATTTCATTATAATGTATACCATTCCAATTTATCTAAGTACCCATAGATCAATCTTACATCGAGAATCATCTCCACATTAATTAATTCTCTGCATAATAAAAAATGGCCTTTCAAAATCATCCCAACCATATGAATGCAATATGTGTACAAGAATTAGTTCTCTTCCCTTCATTTCTTGAATTACTCAAACATACAACCTTTATCCAAGTAATCTCTACCAAGGGATTAGGGATATTCCCCTATTTTCCCAAATTACTCAATACACCAAGCATGCACAATAATTAAGCACTTACCATTTAATTCAATGAACAACGAAAGAGGAAATGCACAATGAAAAAACATTGATCAATCAAGTCACTGAACATAAAAAGAGACAATGCGCAGTAACAGACATCATCCAATCATATCATTGAAAAGTAAAAGAAGCAATGCAAGGTAAACATGCACCAACCAATCCTTCCACTAAATCATTAGACATGCCATGCATGGTGCTTACCAATCGGCCTATTGAGAAATGTTAATTAATTCTAAAGCACACATTGACTGATATTTAATTCCTTAAAATATGAAATTAAAAAGGATACAACTGAACTGATCTTTTAGGTGAGGATTCCAACTTTCCATTCACATAAGGGAGGTGAAATTATTTCACAAGCACATTTATAAATTCTAAAAGCACTTAAATAGAAGGTTTATAAAATTTTAATAGGCCCAACAACTGCAGTGTTGGAGCCTAATCTTTGATACCACTTGTAACGTATCCAACCCCCAAAACATGAGACCGGGGACACCAAGCTACCAATGAGAAGACTGAAATGAACCAAAAGATAGCAAAAAATGTCTCTAAGGCTCGGCCTTAAGGAAAATAATTTAAAACAATTAATTAATTAACAAATTAAATAGTATCGAGGGATAAATTATGCCTTCTCGACTTGACCTAGCCTTCTTAACACTTTTGACAGCAGGAGTTAGAAGTTAGAACTTAAAAACATAAAATAAAAGCGACCCCTTTGACTTTCCAATATTGACGTCAGCATGTCGGAATTTGGAAGACGGAAGTTGGAAATGGCCGAACAACAAACCATCAAAAGGATTACTGATCCCAACATTTGCACATCAGAAGTTGAAAGTCAGCATGGCCAATCAACAAACTATCAAAAGGGCTTCCAATCTTGATGTCAACATGTCAGAAATCGGAAGTCGACATGACCAAACAACAAACTAAAAAAAGTACCATCAATCCCAACGTTGGCATGAACAAACAACAAACTATAAAAATGAATTTAGATCCCGACGTTAACACATCGGAAGTCAAAAGTCAGCATGACCAAACAAAAAATATCAAAAGAATTGTCGATCCTAAAATAGGCATGTCAGAAGTTGGAAGTTGGGAGTTGGGATGAAACCACAACTCCATAAGTCAATCATGATTTCTACCTTCGACACTTCATCACTTTGATGCTTCAATTACAAATTTCACACTTAGAAATAGATCAAACACATAGGTGTAATTACAATTTAAACAAAGGAAATTTAACATGAATGGAAATCGATACAAAACAACTAAGATTTCCAACAAATCCCAAGTGGATACCACCCAATGTGCAGCTAATCATTAACAGATGAAGTTTTTATTCAATAGAGTTTAAAATAACCATCATGGGTGCATCAACAGAGTTAGACATAGCATATAAACTTATGAATACATATATATCAAGCTTCCAACCAATTCAGATCTCACATTTAAGAATAATGTATAGGTTTCCAAGCAGTTAAACCATCAATCTGGATCCAACCATTGATGCGTATCCATACACATCAAAAATTACAGTTCATCCATGGGAACAATGGAAAAATCATATAAACACATGAATTTACACAAGATAAATCACTTATCTTAATAATGTGCAACGGGAATCAACCAGACCATGTTCCACCTAGCCTTAGGAACTGTCAAGCCAGATCACACTTTGGTAGGCCACCCCTGAGTTGATATCATAGATCCATTGGCATAGGTGCACTTTGGGAATTTCAAATGTCGGTTTGAGCACTCAAAACTCAATTCCTAACCACCTACTTTCTCTTCCACCCCACTACTAGGTTCAATAGTAATCCCTTCACCAGAAAGGTCCCTGAGGACATCGCGATTCACCATCGACATTTACATATGGGTCTAGGATTGAGACAAGTAATGGACATGGAGGAACAATACTAGAGTTTCTCGGGCCTACTTCAACACAATATCCCCAGTTCTCCAAGCACACAAGCGAGCAGGAAATTATGCAACAATCAACAACGAAAAAACAATAACTAGCAACGCAACCAGGCAAGTAACAACCCGTCGGGAAACCAAGGAACAAATATCCAACCCAGGAACAACAAGGCTACCATATGAAAACCAACTAGGGAACCAAGAAACCAAGAAACACTAACTGACAAGGTAATGGAAACCAACAACAAGGAAACCCTCCCTAAGGATATCAACCAAGTATTGATAGACCAAGGGAGGCAAATCAAACTCAAGGAGGTTACTCATCCATCCAAGTTCCATTCGAATTCCACCAAGGCAACTCGAATTTCTAATAGAAGTTACAGTTTCCCCATGCACCCACTAAAAATAGCCAATGAGGGCACTTTGTGCAAGTGGAGGTTACAAAACCAAGTGTAACCTCCATCTAGGAATAAGGTGTCAAAATAACTCCAAGGCCATAATAATCACAAGTGTTAAAGGTGCTATGGATGTCCCCATTCCCCTTCACATTGTGTATCAAGGCCTCCCATACTCTTTTTGTGGTTTTCAGTGTGCCAATTGTTTTCATTAATTTAATTATTTACAAAAATAATATAGTCTCTAGGTCCTTGAAGACCATTGTCTTGGCACCTAGTTCCACAATAATAATCATTACAACAAGTTGCATATTTCCAGGGGCTTAACATCTGGGGTATTACAAAAATCCAGCCAAACTCATTTCACATTCCAAACAATGGTCCATGCCAAATCCAAACACAATATAACTCCCTTAAAGTATGACATTGGCCTCTTAAATCATATTATTAGAGAATCACAATCAAGTTCCATCTTGACCATGTTCAAAATATTCCTTGCACATTGGAGTAAAATATTGCATTGAGTCCCTTACACATTTGTATAATATCCACCCTAAGCCCCTTACACAATGGTATAAAGAATTCAGATCCAGATATAAGTTGTTATTTCACATTCCATTCCAAACAATGGTCCTTTCCAAATCCAAATACAATAAGCTCCATTACACTCATGAGACCATTTCACATTCCTCCCTTACACTCACATGGTCATTTCACATTCCAGCTCCCTCCCTTGTACTCACATGGTCATTTCATATCTCTAACAATGGTCCATGGTCATTCACATTCTAAAGAGTAATCCTTTCCAAATCCAAACACAATATGGTACACTCGCAGGGTCATTTCACATTCCAAACAATGGTCATTGCTAAATCCAAACACAATATGGTACACTCACATGGTCTTCCAAACAATGGTCCTTCCCAAATCCAAACAAATTAGGTACACTCACATGGTGAATTCACATTCTAAAAAATATTCCTTGCCAAATCCAAACAAAATAAGGTACACTCACATGGTCTTCTTATTCCAAACAATGGTCCTTGCCAAATCCAAACAAAACAAGGTACACTCAAATAGTCATTTCACATTTCAACTAAATCCAAACATAATAAGCTCATTTCACATTCTAAATAACTGTCCATAATCATCTACAAAATCCAAACATAACATAATAAGAACCCATGGCCCATGCCAAATCTAAGTTATTGCTCCCTAAAAGTGGTCCATGCCCAATCCAAATAAAGTGCTCCCTTAACATAAGTTAATCTCCAAAGACAATAAATCCAAACATAAGACAATAAACTCCCATGACAATAAATCCAAACATGAGACAATAAGCTCCCATGGTCTTTGCCAAATCCAAATAGAGTGGCCCATGTTGAATAAGATCCTTTGCACTAGTTGACAAAGGCTATAATATCTAGTAAATAGAGTGAGAAGAGAATAAATGAGCTTGAACTTAAGATAGTGAGTCTGTTGCAAAGCATAGGGTACCGTTGTCAAGCAGGGTGATGGAATGAGAGTGTAACACAGAATTTGGAAGAAAGCACAATGTTGCAATAGTTATAACTACAAGTCCACCTTGGATGACTGGAAAAAATGTTCTCTCTTTTGAACTACATATTTGTTGAGAGGAATGAAGTATAATGTTTCATTTCTTATTCCTTAAAGAATATCAAGAACTAGTTTGTCCCAACAAATTGACTTTTGGTTCCCTAGAGGAGTAGGACACTTATATTCACAATTGGCTAGAAGCAAAAATTGGCTTCAAATTTAATTCATGTTGGCTTGTTATCCTGATAAATTTTCTAAAGAATAAAAAAGTAAATGAGTAACCACACAACAAAGCAAAAAAACCCACGAACAGAACCCATGCTAGTCAAAACCAAAACAAACCAAGAATGGGTCGCTAAACCATGAGCTTCCCAAAAGACCCACAAGCAAGACCAGACTCCATTATAAAATAGTACCGCCCACAACCTAAGTCCTTCCCATCCAGCCCAATATTAAAACCACCTGCACCCAAAGTCATGTTCGACCAACCCAACATTAAACCACCCGCACCGAAACTCCTTCTATCCCAACATTAAAATGACTCGTCACTAGTAGTGAAACACCCGTCAACAAAAAGGCATTCAAACACCCAAACATATGTCAACCATGAAATAGGTATGGAGGTACATGAAAAGCGCATTAAAAAAATATAGTATGAACATATACCATAAATGATAGAAAAATAAAACTCAATGCTTGATGTCCCTTCTATGCAGAAACATAATAATAAAAATCATAATATATGTTAACTAAATAAATATAGATACAACTAAAAACAAAAATATATTTATAGATATAAAAAGTGCAAGAAGAAGACGAAATCCCTCAATAACAAAAAGAACCCAATCCATTTATACTTTTGTATATAAGGTCCTTGAAAAATAATTGATATCCCCTTCAACAACCAAGGATTAGGAAGCCCAACAAAACCTACCCACAACAAAGTGATGGATCATTGAATCCTCATTGACCATATATACATGTTCTCTATGAGTTTCCTTCTCAACATAAATGTAAAGATAAATGTATTCCTTTGTATATGGTTAGAGAATTGGATTGCTTAGCAATTTACTAATTTCCTATGTTAACAATTGGAAATTGAAAAAGTCCAATTAAATTTTTTTGAATAACAATCTTTCTTTTTTATGTAATCATTAATTCTTAAGTTTATCTCTCCTTTTAGAAAATCCAAAACAACAATTATTAGTTAGCAAAAAATACTTTTTGATTGAAGATATCCATTTATTGTTATATATAAAAATATAAATCCAGAATGTTGAGAGCTAAAAACGCGACCCCAGTGCAACTTTTTTGTTGATTTTTTAGGTATAAATCTGGTCGAAATTCTTGGAGGGCATAGTTCTAAGGGGGTAATTGTAGAGTTCCACTATAAAAATATGCCCCTAAGAATTTTGGCCCATTTTAAACCGACCCAAAAACTTGAAAAATCAAGCAAACTTCCAAATCGATTGAAACTCTATCTTCCTTAAATTACCATATTCAAGCAACGAAGTGCAAAATGTTACGTTTATAGACAACGTCGTTTAGAATTCCAAATATGTTATCCCACGTCGTAATATAGTGAACGAAACTACGAAAGATAATTGTATCATCAAAGTGCCACAACCATGTTCCCACATGAGAGTATATGGTTGAATTTTTATGCATACTTAATTATTGCGTCGAGAGGCGCTCTACAGCCCAATATGGGGGAGATCTTGTAACGTTATGTAACGTTCCTCATGTAACGTTATTGCATCGAGAGGTGCTCTACAGCCCAATATGGGGGAGATCTTGTAATGTTATGTAACGTTCCTCTTGTAAATGTCGGCCATAAAAAAGTATGATTTTAATTATCCTTCAAAATAAATGTCGGCCACAAAAACCTAATATGGGGGAGATGTTGTAATGTTCCTACCTAACAAAACAATAAAAAATAAAAAAAATTAATTATCCACCCAAAAAATTGTCTGTCGAAAAAACAACACAATATGGGGGAGATGTTGTAATGTTCCTACTTAACAAAATAATAAAAAATAATAAATTGAATTATCCGCAAAAAAAATGTTGGTTGTGCAAATGGTTCTAAAATCATGTGTAAGGCCTCCTAAACAACCCATGGTTTTATTGTACATGGTTTAGGAGGGCCTTACAAATGGTTTTAAAACCGTGTGCAAGGCCTCCTAAACAACCCATAGTTTTAGGAGGGCCTTGCACATGGCTTTAAAACCTTGTATAGGGAAGATGTTGTAATGTTATTTCCTAAAAAAATAAAAAATATTAGATGTCAACTATAAATAGTATTAAATATTAATAATAAAAATATTATATGTCGACCTTAAATCAAAAGATGTGTCTTTTGGTCTCAATCACACCAAAGCTGATAGTTGAGTGCAATACTTAAGAAGAGGTTTGCACCTCCAAATATTTGATCCTTCTCGGCGCTTAATAGAGCCTAGTATTTGGAACTATGTTGGTATAATTTGAACTACTTTATAATTAATTGTGGTAGATACACTTAAGGATTTATTGGGTTAAATATTGTTGTATGTTGATATATACGACATAAGATTGGTTGTGAGAAAAATGTATGTAAGTGTATATGGTATTATAAAGGTTAGTATTAGAGTACAATTACCATTAACGTAGTGTTAATATTATAATTTGTTTTAATGAAAAAGGTAAAAATATCTTTGAAAAAATAAGAATATTTTTCTTATTTAATATAAGAATATAAGGTATAAACTTATTATTAGTAAATTGGTTTTATATAAATCAACGTAATTATTAAATTGTTTTTATATAAATCAACATAATTGTGTATTTAATGTATTAAAAATTAAAAAAAAACCATTAAATTTACTTATTTGTTTTTAGTAAGATTTTTTTTTCATCATGAAAAATAGTATACTTTCATTAAAAAAATATAATAAAATTTTCCGGTTCATTATAGTAACCTCTAAACAAAAGACTTCCAAATCATCCAACAAGAAGACACCAAAAAACACTGTAAAATCAATCCAAACAGTCCACTATAGTAGATCTAATCTAAGCTTTTAAATATGGACATAAACAAACTACAAGAAAAAAGATCACATCGAAAAGAAAGAAACTTGTAACATAACATTCACCTCAAAATATGAGAGCCCATTCTTCAAGGCTCAAAATACCCTCTAACTAAGTAGTAGAGTAAATTTTCCCATCTTCCAATAGTAAATCTTGTTTAGAGAGAATGTCAACATCTTCATTACATTCCCTATAAAGATGTTGCAACTAAACATGTGAAAATTTTGAAAGTAGAGTCTTGACCCTCCTTTGCCATCCTTCAAGAGAGGCCATCTAAAGCCTGTTTGTTTTTAGTAACCAGTCAATAATTACTTTGAATCACTCAACACTTGTAATTGAGAAACATGCTTTGATCTAACAAAAAACAATAAAGCCCATAGTGCCATAAGTTCACAGGCCACCTAAAGCCTGTTTGTTTTTAGTAACCAGTCAATATTTACTTTGAATCACTCACCACTTGTAATTGAGAAACATGCTTTGATCTAACAAAAAACAATAAAGCCCATAGTGCCATAAGTTCACCTCGAGTGTTGGTCCCTCTATCACAATTCTTTTTTATTTTATATACCACAAAATCCTTCAATTTCAGAACAACTCCAGCTCCACATTTTATCCCTCCTTCCTCCAACGCACCATCAAAGTACCCAATAGGCATATTGTCATTTAAACAATGTGATTTTTTACCCTTCCCCCTTACTACTAGAAACCTTATTAACCTCTCCAAAACAACAAAAAGCCTTGATACTTACCCTCATCACAAATTTTGGTTTTGATATGAACCTAGGTGGATAGGATAGCATTCCTCTCTCAACCTAACTTAGACTCAATGGACCTCGTTCTTATATATATATATATATATATATATATATATATATATAGATATATCCAAAAATGAGTGTTAATACCATTTGTTATGATGTTTAAACCTAAAGATTGACTCACAAACAATATATCGGAAACATTCAATAGTTTATTCAATATAAAAGATTATTGAAGTAAGGTAACACCATATAATGATCATTTTATAAAAGAACGAACTTTAGTTGCTTTTGATAGTACCATATTTTCCAAAACATAATTATCAAACAAATGGAAAAAATGGTATGTAGATAAAACTTATGTTTTCTTTTTATATAAGGCCTTAACATAGATCCAAACTCCAATTGAAAAAAAAAATGTATTGGATTTATTTAACAACCCTTGGATTGGAAACTAAAATACCTTATTGTGATCCAAACCGAAAGCTAAGGCTTCTTTTTTTTTAATTTTTTCCAACCTATCTTCCAAATTGAATTCAAAAAATTCAAAAACTGATAAGGAAGAGAATCGACCATTAGCCTCTTCAAGAGGGAAAATTCTTGATGAGCTAAATTGCAATATAATATACTCCAATACTAGGTTCATAAGGACAATTCCATCCTTATTTCTAGCTAGCTAGAAAACCTCAATCATAACTAAATGCTAACTACCTAGCGAGCCTTCTTTAATAGGCCACATTACATTTATTTAATGCTAACTACCTAGGGGATCTGATTTAATAATAACAAGCATAATGGATCGAGCCCACTTTACATTGAATGACCATCATACCTACACTATTATTACTCTAATGGGTCGTTTAGCCCCCATTCAAACCCCTAGAGAGTAGTGCGACCCTAGTATTCCAAGGAGAGATCACATTAAAACCCATATAAGAGATTATATACAAGTATTAAAGCTTAGATGTCACCACTTCCAATAGTTGTCTATAAAGCTAGGGTTGTTTAAATGTGATGAATTCAAGAATGAAAAAATCTTTTTCATTAAGAAATATTTGTGAAAGTTTGACGGTGAAGATTAATTAAAATCTTACAATTCCATTCATTTTTATTACCTCTTAAAACTATTAATGCGATCTCTTGTTTTATTTCTAATCATATTAAGTGTGTGTGTGTTTCTTTTTAGGAGGTCATAGATTCAAATCTGAAGGGGGATAGGATATGTACACCTCCATATACTTTA
>LPNX010620409.1:1206074-1314902 GCA_001517045.1 Pseudotsuga menziesii | reverse complement strand
TAATTTTATGCAAGAAGTGCTTTAATAATACATCCATTTATCATCTATTAAATACTTCGTAGACAACATTGTTTATAATTTTTTAATAATAATTCTTAAATTAAATATAATTCAATTTTTTAAAATTTATATTTCTACAACTTATTTAATTTCATGAAAAACAATAAATTTATTCAACAAATCACATTCAACTTTCTCAAAATTATGTTTATGCAATTTTTTCAAAAATATACAATTTATTCAATCACTTTTGTTTTAAATTAGGATCATATATAAAAAATTGTATCATCTTTTCAACTTCTCGATATAATTAATTATTGGTCCTCTCGACATGATACTATGCTATCTATCATATCGAAATAATAATAACATGTTATTTTATAGTTTACAAAAAATTATTATTCAGAAAGTAAGACACAAATACCATATCTAGATTCTAAGTGAAGAATATTCCAAAAAAATGTAATGTGTAAAATGGACTAAATGAGGACATAAAATATCAATACAAACACTTAAAAAATGTAATGTGGGGTTGTCTATTGTTTAGGTTGGTTTGGGAATGACCATAGGTTCTATATGCCATGTGACACCTCATGTGTGTCACGATAACCCAAAAGTTTGAATAAAATAAAAAAAGTTTGTTTTAGTGGTGACAATGGAGTGTTATGAATGTGTTGTTAATGGTTTATGAGTGTTTTTTTTAATGTTTTATGTTACATGTAGAACACTTATGCTTATGTTTGTGCTTGGAGTTTGGCCTATCTCCAAATCTTGCCCAACTTCAATAAAATAGATTTCCCAACTTGTATGGTCTTAATTGAATATGTAAGTGGTCCAACTTCAATAAAACGTATCACAATTTGTATGGTCTTAATTGAATATGTAAGTACATTAATTGCAACACTTATTAATATTGAGAAAGTATAATTTGAATTGTGGAATATATGTTTTTTAATACTTTGCATTGAAAAAATTAACAAATGGAAAACTTGTTATTAGGTTTATATAAAGTATAGAATAAAGTTAGTTAAAAAAATATAAATAACAATAAAATTAGTAATTAAAAAAATTAAATTTTTATATTTTTATAATATAATTAAAAATTTAATTTTAAAATATAAAATTACTTAAAAATTTAAAATTTAAAATTAAGAAAACATATGCTATTCAAATGTTTTTTATTTCTATTTTTTTCATTCAAATGTTTTTTTATTTAATTTTTGTTGGTATCTTTTGGTTTAATTAAAATACACTTATTAATAATCTTTCATATTTAATATGGAAAGGAATATTTCATCATTAATTTCTATTTTATTTTTTGATATGTAAATATTTAAGCCATTAGTTATTGAATTATCTATTAAAGAACATATTTTGGTTTGATTGGTTTATGGAATTAGTTAAAAAAAGTTATGTTAGTTATTGAATTATTTTTTAAAGAACATACTTTTGGTTTGATTGGTTTATGGAATTAGTTAAAAAAAAGTTATATGATGTGAAACCTTTCATAATTGGAAGCAACATCTATATATATATATATATATATATATATATATATTCCCTTATTTCAACCAAACAACAACCTTATTAAGAAGTATTATAGGTTTTATTTGTAGTGGTTGTTCTAACACATTCAATTTTGTCATAAGGCTTAAGGCTTGGGTCCTTGTCTAAATATACTTCATGACACCCTTTTTCTTTCGTGGAAGATTTGTCTTGCAAAGAAATCAATGTAAGGGGATTGGATTATGGATTCATGACCATAATAATGTATATGTTGCACTCGTTTGAAGATGGAATAATAGTGTTTTTCATAGCAATGGGTATATGTTTCTCTAAAGTCTTTCTTGGTACCTTTTAATGATAGCCCATCATTGAATCTTTATACCAAGAAGGTTTCATGATTTTCCCTTTAGTTATCTATAAAAAGAACTTTCTTTGGGCATGAGACTTCCATACGTACTTGATCTAAATAGAGTTTGAATACAGGTACTATGTTCATAGTCTAGAAATTTTTCCCATCTTCAGTTTCTACTTCCCAACACAATTTGGTTAGGACAAATATTTTTAGATCAACTTAAACCATATCTATATGTAGACATGTAAAACCAAGTTACTAGTTTCTAGAGACAAAGGCAATATACTTACCCATGTAATATGTTATGATCCTTAACCCTTACAACTTGAATCACAAACAACATATTATAAATGCTTAATACTTTATTCTATATAAAAAAACCTTTGAGGTAGGGCAACAAATTCAACGATCCTTTTATGGAAATATCAACTCATGTTCACTTGACTCTTTAAGGGCTGACAAATTCTCAATAGAATAAGTACCAATACATTGTACTCCAACACACGCTTCACAAGGAGGAGTCCACCCTTATTTATAATTAGCTAAAAATTCCTAATCATAACCAAATGCTAACTACCTAGCGGGCCTTCTTTGACGGGGTCACATTACACTTATTCAATGTTAACTACGTAGTGGACCTTATTTAATAATAAAAAACAAAGTGTACCTATTCTGCCTTACATTAAATGGCCATCATATATACATTATTATTACTCTAGTGTGCCCTTCATCCCCCATTACACCTGTCACGTCCCCACCCTTCTACCGGCGAGAGGACGCGACTATAATGCTAACATTCTGGGTAATCTAGCCCCATGAACATAAGGTAAAATGCATTGAACTTAAACATACACAGATGCATAAATGATCATCAAACAGTGGAAGCAATCTCATTCATTCACAACATTTAACATGTTCATATGGATTTATAAAACAAACACAGTTGCAAGGATTTAAACACAAGAATACTTATCTTAGAAGAAGCTTGTCCCGCAACCAGCTACGTCGCTGCAACGTTCCACCCAACCATAGGCCAATGTGCTCATCAATCGCTTAGCAACACTGCCACCCCCGTGTTGGGCATGATTCCACAAGGAATAAGGAAAACACTAACAGGCTCACACGTAGCTAAGGATACACAAAACTCAGCCAAGCCAACACAGTTGGGTTTATCAGGCTAACAGGGAGTTGGAAAGGTTGGCTGCTACGCTAGTGAGATCAATCCAAGAGCTATGGATACCTACACCAAAACTAGCCTGACTTCTAAAACATCCACACACACCCAACACAAGGAAGCATCCCCTTCTCTGCTACACAGTCCCTCGGCCTATGCCTTCCCTTCCAGTGTTATTCAGGGGGTATAAAGAAGAAAGCCAACCCTCTTGATCTGTCTATGAGGCTCCTGCACACACTAGGTTTATCAAGCAGGATCAAACCCCATTTCCACTCCAAAACAGTTAAACCAAAACAACAGAGGCATACACAACAATTTCCAGATCTAAGATTGATGGAAATCGACTTGGGAGCCAAAAACAAATTTGCAGATCGGTTAAACAATCCCCTTAGCAGCAATTCGAATTCCAGATTTGTTTATGGCCCTAACGTGACCAAAATGAACTCAATCGGCCCCCAAAATTCATGGCTATGTTCCCCCCATTGGATGTGCAACTCTGAGCACGAAATTCCCCAACCGTGGAGAGGTGGAAACAACACAAAAACACCCAGGATTGATCCCAACCACTAAACATTAATAAAAACACTTTCCAGCCCTAGGAAAAATGAAGAACACAGTAGAGAACGTGAATGGTGAATTCCGGAAGCTCCAAAATAATGGGTAAGACAAAAAACGTGAATGATTTCACACACAGTAAGTTCTGGATGCCTGAGAGAGCTCACGTGAAGGAAAAATGGGTGAGGAAAACATGCCAACATGAAAGCATGGTAGAATGGCCTAGGTTTTTGGGTTTTTTCTTGCCTAAGGAGTCAAAACGCGTTTCCCAAAAACTGATGGCTTCTCCAATTCGAATTTGGGTTGTCATACCTTGCCCATCCCATGCAATAACCAAGCCAACCAATTTCTGGCAATAATAAATGATTGGGTGAATGAGACAAGAAAGGTAGTTGACAGTTTGATGGGTTCTCCTTTGACATTTGGCTTTTCCCCATTGGCCCCAAAAGTTTGAATATCCCCCCCCCTTATCCTTAGGAAATCATGCCCCTTCGCATTATTGTTGCATTGACATAGCTGGTTGTGGGTTTTTAATTAATTGCATATTTACATGATGATTTAAAATCGCAACGTGTATGGCTAGCACAAAATACCATTGGCACCAATTTAATTGTCGGAACATAAAACAATAATCCATGGTGGGGCTTTTTCTTGTAGCTCCACACCATGATTAATTACAATATGTACATAATATACATTCAATGCAAACAAGGTCAAAGAGAGAATCCCACCACTCCATCCCCCTTCATGAAGCATTTTTTGTCAATGCTTGTGGCAGTGATGTACAACCATAAACTAGGGTTTCATATATGAGCGCTGACCACAATGCTAGAGTAGCCTAAGAAACCAAGGTATCGTGTACAAACGTTGGTCTCAATGTTGAAGTAGTATAAGAAACTTGTCCATAAACCTAGGTCCCATGCCTAGGGGGTCATTCTAACTACCAACTAGTGTGGCACGTTAACTCAATGACTATTTTAGTATTGTGCTCAAAATGGCCACCATGGACACGTGGATCCAAATAAATAAAACCATCTTTAGAAAAATATCAATATATCATCCATTTTTGGTTAACCATCTGGTGGTATATGATTGTCCATTTTTTATGTTGACCCACTATTAGACCACTAATCTGTACCATAACATCTACTGACAAATATGGTTGACCATGGTTGACTAAAAGAGTACATTGTTGAATGTATCCACATTATCTCAATGGTTTATGTTATATACCATTTTCGGGAAAAAAAGTATATCCACACATGTAAAACACCTTAAGAAAACCATTAACACACATATATCAAATATTTGTACACTCTAGTGTGTATGTGGTTAAAATCCTCAAAGAGGGAAACATTACATAACCCCATCCAAAACGACCACTTGAGTCAATGTATTAATGTCAAAGGAAAATATATTACACAAACATCTATCGATAGTCAATCATCATAAAATCACCTCCATGCTATTTAAATAGATATAATGGACCAATCATGTGCTAATCCATGGAGAAGATAAACCATCAGAGTACTTTATGTTAAGAACACAATTGTGATTGTCATACTATTTAGTTACAAAAGCACACTGAAGAAACACACTTACCTGAAGAAACATGACCAAGTTTTAACTTAACAAACTCCTAAGTGCCTAAATATCCTAACATATGTAAGCATATGGATTCAATGAGTTGAAGGTTAAATGTGATGCCTTGTTGTTTCCATAATTGCATATCATATGTTGTATAAGTTGAATTATGGTATGTTGTGTTCATTCTTACTGTAACATTGTAAAGAGTCAAATTATAAGAATGCAATAAACTCCAAGCATAATTAGAAATGGAAGTTGATCTTGCATGTAACACATATTTTTAGTGGTTGTTAAATGATTTGTAAAACTTGTAGCATTTGAGGCCTTTCCCTTATGATGGTTAAAGAAGAGAAAGAGGAATGATTCTTAACCCATAAGGAAGATATTATGATTTTGCAATCATCTTTCTTCATTGGATGATAATGTTGTAGTCATTTAAATTAGAGTAGCCTGTTTGTTAAAATGATTAGTGAGTGAGATAGATATTTGCTAATGTTTATCCAAAGTAAAAAAATGCACAAAAGAAATAAAATTCTAAGCAAAACATACAAGAAATTCACGATGATGATAAGAGAGAGTGAACTCGAAGGCACTACAAGCTTCATTGCCTAGTCTGAATTGTCAATTTCTTAATAAAACTTGCATGTTTTTTTATTCTTCAAGTTTACTCTTTCCTCATTTTAAGATATGCTCGTATGGAAATCTATGATGTTTTCTTTTCTAATCTCCAATACAAGATATTGTCTATAAATCATATTCATTAAGTTGATTAAGGCTATTGTTTCTTTGAGTTTTAAGAATGGGAAGAAACAATCTACTAAAAATCTATGTGAGGTTATTATCACCTTGAATCAACCATATTCAAGAATTGGACAACTAGAGAAATATGTACTATCAATATTAGTCATTTACATTTTAATATTTCATCAATACTTGTGATAGCATGTCTGATTTGTATTAAAATATGCATTACACAATAATGCAAATGCGTATATGCATATTTACAATGTACGAATAAGTTCTCTGTGTTTTTTTTTCAGCACGAAAAAACAACTTTTTATTATAAAAGTCGTGTCAATAATTACATAAACACCTTCGTTGATACCAATAGCCACAAAGGGAACACAGATTCAGTCCATATCTAAGAAGGACAGAAAAAACTGAAAGATCCAATCCTTAACACAAAAGGAGGCAACCCTCAAAAGCATATCACTAGTGTCCAAAAACCCAACCATACAATACCATCATCATAAAATGATCAATCATCACCCAAAAAAAACCAAGTAAAGTGGGAAAACACCCTCACATAACTCAAAATAGCTCTATTCCTTCGCTATGCATGATTAAAAAAAACTTAGACTCCGTGTCCATGTTGTTGAGCGTGCTAAGCTCGAGAGTGAGGATCCAAATGTAGTGTCGAAAAAAATCCAATTAGAGTGAATTTATAAAATAAAATCCTCAATTGCATTTCCCGATTTGATATGAAAAATGAAGGGGTCACATCCTTGTTATAAGGTCCCCCATATAATTAGCCCCAAGGGTTATCTCAATTGGTAATACATGCGCACACTCTCTCGGTTCGGGGGGAGGTCACGGGTTCGAGCCTTGAGTCCTCTGGGGTTAGGCCTTCTGCTAGGATGGCCAGTGGTTTACCACCTCTACCATCCACAAATGTGGGGAAGTATTGCTGGGTTTCCCGTGAATCTTTCCATCTAAAAAACAAATAAAAAAAAAGTCCCCCCTTATAATTAATGGTATGGGCCATTAGGACATGGTGTTTGGTCGATGGACCCCTTAATTGATAAGACATTTTTGAGTGAGACATCCTCCCTTGTTATAAGGATGTGTTAATAGGTCATTTCATGAATGGAGGGTATTTATAAAATAAAATACTCAATTGCATTTCCCGATTTGAGCAAGGAGAATAAAATTATTAAGGATATAAATAGAAGGTTCATTAAATGGTACAATGTTAAAATCACATGGATGTGAACCTTCATGTATATATATAACTAGTTCATATGTTTACATAGCATTGTATAATTTAAGAAGAATTTCATTTTCAAAAGAGTGCTTAACTACTAGGCATTTATTATGCAAGTACACATATATCACAAACTTTTACATCGCCAGACTATTCTTCCACAAGATATTCTCCTTGTTATTCTTGTTTATGATCATGATCATGGGCATATGCTCATTTATATTTTCATGTACGACTTATTTATTTACTTGTGACATTGAGACATTATTGAGATTTGTATTTTTTTGTTCATTGTTTATATGATTTCCCATCTTCTTGTGTATTATGTATGATTTTTCTTTTTTATATATATTCTACTTAATGTTTAATGTATATTTTTATTTTACATTGATTTTGTTTTTTTATTTAAGATTATTTTTCAAGTGAAATATAGCTATTCATTAGTTATTATAACAAGACCTACTCTCAATATTGGGACCTAAGTTTAAGACAGACTCGATTTCAAGACCAAGACTCCATTTCAAGATTGGGACTTGAGATCATGTCCAATGGATTAAGTCAAGATTGGGACTTAAGTTGAAGACATTGATTTAAGCTTGGGATTAGGAACTGAGCTTGAGATTAGGATCAAACCTATGATTAGGACTTTACCTGCTTAAGTAAGGCTCAAGACCAGTCAAATATTGCTAGCTCATTCGGTTAAGGAGTGGGTATCTTCAGCAGGGCGACTCGGGTTCAATCCCCTTAGGGGTGAGTTAGTTGGGAGGAGAAACTAGTCAATTTTCTAACCACCTTAGTAAAAAAACAAGGTGAAAAATGGCTTTTCACTATAGTGATTGTGTAAAAGATTGATATATATGATAAATTCTCTTTCTCTCTCAAAATATCAGACTCTTTGCTTCTTCTTAGATTCTTGGCTACCAAGAAAAACTTTGAAAAACCATTTTACGATAATGAAATGCTTATTGGAAATGCAAAGAATGCATAGAGATTGAAGATGGGGAAGGAAAAATGAACCATCCAATTCTCATGTTACATTTTGGTTATAGGAGGTATAGCAAGTTTTACTACAGAGTAATGGTCAATTGGAATCAGCTTGCTTACACTCAAGGACTTACTTATATGTATTTCTTGAGATGCTCTATAGCAAAGAAGAAGAAGAAAAATGTTCATATGTTTTGGACCATATGAAGAAGACCATGATTGATTGAAAATCAATTGAGATTTTCAAATTAACTCATAGCAAGAGAATTAATTGAGTCATGTACATTTTTGGGTTCGACTAAGTGATAATCAAAATCTAGTAAACAATTAATTCACCCTTATCACCTCTTATCCTACCTCAAGAAGCGGTGTCCTTGGTGGACACCTATAATGATTAGCTCCAATGCAACCAATTACAATGTACAAATGTGAATATGATAAGTAAATATTGTTTTGCTATTATTTTTTGTTGTGATCTATTATTTCATTATACCTAAATTGATTGTGTGCATGTAAAGAAGAACAAAGTATGGTTCTCTAAATTTTAAATCATGTCAAATAGGGAAATGTTAATGTGAACAATTTACTCATGATTTACATGTTTTGTAATAAACTTACGATTTTAGTTTGGGAAATATTATGAATTCTCATCAAATCTTACTATAATTATGAGTGGAAAGAAATGTCATATGTGCATGTTAGTGATAATTTTTTTTTCTTTACTATAATTGTCTATTTTCTACACATAATAGTGGTGTTGTGAATTCATAAAAATGGATCTCCCAATATTCCCATGTACTCCATTAGCTTTGGGTTTGGGTTTCATTCTATGACCCTGTAAAATATCACATGAATTAATAGTCCAATAAATAATACCACTAATGTCACTAGATATTAAGGAATAGCTCCAAAAATCGTTTTTTGAACCCCCCCTTCCAATACACCTTTCCATTAAAAAAAATACTATTTTCACTAGATATCCTAGGTATCCATTTTTTCCCTAACATTTTCACCACTCCTTTTATTTTTACCCTTAGTATGGTGACATGGAAAAACTCTTTTAGCCCCTAGAGACCTTATAGGGTGAACTATATATTTTTAGTCAGAAAAATATTTCAAGATGGGAATAATCCCCTAAACACAAGTTGACTTCATACAAAATTGGTCAAATTGACTTCACACCACATTCACTCACATGTCATATCTATTAAATCAGCACTATGATTTAAAAACAATTGGATTCAAACACAATTAATCTAACATCACACAAATTCATATTCACACCCATTTTAAACATAGAGTACATATTCAAACCCCCCAATATCTTATTCAACCTCCTAGATACATAATTATAGACTCCCTTGATATCTATATGTTTTTATTATATTGATGATGGTGATGATGATGATGGTTAACGCCCACTGAGACCAAACTTTGTCCTATCGGACCTAAAGAAACAAATTAATTAGTTTGCTTTAAAATTGTATTCCTATGCTCAAATATTTTGGTGATAAGCGTCCCGAGCTCACTATAATTTTGACAAGTTAAAATGCTAGGAAGGTCGGTATTGCAATAAATATTACGAAACTGAGATCTAATGTGGGTGTACGCAGTGCACTCTAAGAGGAAGTGGTTTTCATCTCCAGTGTTCGTATTCTCACAGAGACGACAAATCCTTTCCATCCATGGTGTTTTAGGAACTGTCCAACGACCAGTTTCACTATGGAGCTCATGAGAGTTCGTTCTTATCTTGGCTATATTAATTTTTTTCTTTGAAATGGTTAATACAGAGAGATACTTTTGATCTTCTAGAGTATGGCTGATGACCTCCTTATAATATCTTTGTTTTCTTTTAGCCTCTAAATATTTCTCACACCACAATTTCTCTTTAAACTTAGAAGTAACAGTATTTTTAATGTTATTAATATTTTGCAATGCAACATTTTTGTCGATCTCCCAGTGGTTTAACGAGGCCTTGGTATCTTTATACCAACCTCACTTGAGCCTTAGTTGTTCTTGGCTGGAATTAAAAGCTATCTTTGGAAGTCTATGGTCCCCCATGTTATTGGTTATGTGTTTGTACAACAAGAGCCTAGTCATAGCTAGGATCTCGATAGGGGAAAGACCCACTTCTATAAGGAGAATAGGATGTGGTGTATTGCTTTTAATTTGGAGGTTATACATTATAAAACGCTTCTGGGTTTGCTCAATCTTCCTCCAGGATTCTCTAGAGATGCTGCAACCCCAAACCTTACAACCATACAAGATAACAAGAGTGACTAAAGTTTCAAAGAGGAGCTTCTTTTTATCCCACATAATAAGGTTTTTTGCTTTACAATTATTTTCAAGACCGAAATAAGCTCGTTTATATTAGGATATTTATTTCTTCCATTTTTTAAGAGTATTAAATTCTCAATATGAACTCACGTGCTATGATATTGTGTACTTAGTGAACCCCTCATGTTCAAAACTATTGATTAAAGGTGTTGTCTATGCTATCATCACCAAAATGCGACCTCAAAGTTGATGAAATTTTTATTTTCTTATATGCTCCTATTACAATCATGACATCATGTCTGGATCATGCATGTACAAAAATACTATTTCAATACAAAACCAATAATGACATATTTGTATGTCATCATCATCAACATGTGTCTTCAAAGTGAATAGAAATTATTATTTTCTTATAGAGTTGAGAGTACTAAGGTGTATATACATCCCAATATAATACAGATATTGTCACATGAATAATGCTTACAGACACACACAATATTTTAGACAAATATAAATACAAACGGAAATAAAAATGTCTCTACACATATGAAAGAAAAAAATTTGATATGTACACAAAAATACTATATAGAGACAAAAAAAACAAATTTATAGATAAATAAAAATAATATAGATATGATAGTTACATAAAAATATTGTTACAATTCAAACATAAATACCTTAGCAAATGTCAAAATGTGTTTTTATACCTCCATATCTGCATAAGTTGTGAGTTATTAATTCTATGGAGTTTATGAGACCAAAACCCATCTAGATCTATCTTAAATAACAAAGAAATTTACACCTCAAGAGATTGGATCCTTCTTCTTGCTTGATATATTTGGGTTTAAGATGGATTTACATTGGTATCTACCTATTAGAACCATGACATCCGACATTGATCATGCAAGTATGTTAGGAAATACTCTAATGCACACCATCAATGAGTTTGTTTATATAATCAAAGAGATATGATTTTTTTCCTGGAAGTGAATTAGACACCAAGGTATATTTTTTAACTTCATCATAAAACTAATACCACATGGATCCCAAGATGGGGGCTAGAGGGTTGTGGAGATCCTAGAGAAGATAACTTGGGGATTTTGTATGGATCTTTATGGTTATTATTGTGGTTTGAGGGATTTTAGATGTGATTTGAAGGGGATTACGTGTTCACATTGTAGATTGAGATGTTGAAAGGAACATTTTCTCAAGAAAAATGCTATCCAAGTTAAATATGTAACATACCTGACCCCAAACTAAGGTTGGAGGCACCAAAATGACCAAGGGGGAGGATGAATTAAGTTTTTGCATAGTGGATTAAGGTTTCTAAGACTAGGCCATAATTCCATAAATCCAATTAAAATAAGCATTCAACCTTTAAAAATAAGTTGTAACACTTTTTAAAGTGCAAAAATAGTCTTTCCAATTACTCATGCAGACGCAAGACCATGCAAGCATGAAATTAAACCAGATTTGCATCTCTATCAAACTTGAACATAAGAATTATTTAAACATTCACTGGTGACCATAATCAACCCAATATAACTTATATATCATATTTATGAATTCCCTCGTAAATAGTCACAATTCATAATTATCAACGGATAAACTATGCAAATTAAGACACTTCCGTAAATCCAATATATGGCACTTTCTTTAATTGTTTTGCATTACTTATCATATCAAATTAGAAGATAACATATGTAGCCATTAAATAATTAATAATAGCACGTACAACGCATCCATCTACAACCACTAACTTATACAGAAAATCAAATCTACAATTAAAACCACTTATATTATGAAACAAGAACTTTATACTAAGGATGAGAACTCTAGCCATAAAAATGATGATTTTTGCATAAATAACACCAAAAAGACCCCCCAAATAGAAAAGTGTTGATACCATTATACACTTCTTTTTTTCAGGGTAAAAAATAGAGCCTTGGCCTAAACATCCCATACTGTTGTTTACAAAAACTTTGAAATCAACCCCTAAATTGGAAAAAGATTTTTCTCTTCAAGAGATAAATTACAACTTTTTTGAAACTTGCATATTAAAGAAATAAAATATTTGGTAAACAATTTCATCACTCTAGCTATAGAAAATCAAAGAAATTATGATGTTATTCATAAATAATATATTAGACCATACAAGAATTAAATCATTCATATAATTTTAGCTCAAAATATTTAAAAAATTAAATAAAAGAAAGAAAATTGTAAAAACATTAAAAAAAAATTGTTTTTTTTTTATTAAAATCAAAAAGCTTAAAGATAAAAATTAAAAAAATATATTTTAGAAAATAAGGAAAAGACAAGAAATTATGTAAAAAGCTAATGTTTTTAAACTTTATTAAAAAAAAATGTTTAAACTTTATTAAAAAAAAGGGTAAAAGTATATTTTTAAAAACAAATGTTGGAGTGGTGGGGGTATGGTGGAGGTGGTGTGTAAAAGGGGTAGGGAGGGGTGGCGCGATTTCACCTAGGTTAATGTTTGCCTATAATTTTTTTTGTTTTGTTTATTTTTGTTGTTGTTTAGTTTAGTTTAGTTTAGTTTATTTGTTTTTTGTTTAGTTTATTTTTATTTATTTTAGTTTAGTTTAGTTTTAGTTTAGTTTATTTTAGTAGAGTTTTATTTTAGCTTAGTTGATTTTTTTTTTGGTTTATTTGTTTTTTTTGTTTAGTTTATTTTTGTTTTTGACAATGTTAAATTTCACAACTTTTTGATAAGATATATTAGTAATTTTAGAAATAAAATTTATATATATATATAATGATTTTAATATGTCATTTACAAATATATGATATGATTTTCGAATTTATGTGAATCGTCATTTTTTGGAAAATAATATGAAATAGTATCATTTTCATACAAATATATGTGAAAATCCATTTTAAATGGTTTTAAATGTCTTTATTTTTTGGATTTTTTTACAATTCTGTTAATAAAAATGTATTATTTTAAAGAAACAAATTGCAAAATGAATATGATTTTCATTATAACTTGCTTCTAAATGTCTGTTATTTTGTTAAACTTCTAAAAAACACACTTGAAAATATAAATTAAAAATATTTTATGACAAAGATGATTCCAAGGCCCAAAAAAATGCTGCAAAATGAAAATGTGTGATATTGGTATCAACCCTTTTTTATACAGAGGTAAAAACAACTAATAAAATTATGAGAGAGAAAAACAAGAACCGTGTCAAGTTCTCATTCATAGTATAAGTGTTTTCAACATGTAATTTCACAACCAAATCATCTGATAAGCATTCAATTCCCTGCAAAATAGATGGTGAACCCAAAATCAACTCATGTTAGCCTATGGTGGCACTTTATAGACACGAATGGAGCACTATCATGATCAGATACATCCATAAAATGCACAAATTAATAGATATTTCAAAGCAATCAAAACAATCCAATTTCCTAGCAGAAACTAGTCAATTCACAACAGAAGCCATAATTAATTCATTCTATAGGATTAAATAGAGGTTCCATAAATTCCCAAGGATCACTAAATCCATCAAGGGAATAATATAAAGATAATATACAACCATACAACATCAAATAATTATAACTACAGAGAAACTATCCATTCATTCCAATTTTCTAACAGAAAAAATCCATTTTATAGCAGTCAAAACTTAGTAATTTCATCTGTAAAATCATATAGAAGATCTTATCAATCACGGAGGGTGCAATTGCAGGTTAAGATACAAAAAATAACACAGGAATAAACATATTTCAAGCTACCATCAAGATCAAATCTCAAAATCAAGGAGAATACACAAGTTTCCAAGCAATTAAACCATCAAATCTGCATCCAACCATTGATACATAAACCATGTAAATCAATGGTAAAAAATTCAACTATAGAAGCAATGGAAACATTATATAAACATATAAAATAACATAAAATAATTCACATATCTTATCAATGTGCAATTGACATCAACTGGACCACGTTCCACCCAGCCTTAGGCTCTGCCAAGCCAAATCCTCTTGGTCAGGACACCCCGGAGCTGAGGCCATGGATCCATAGGGAAAGGTGCACTCAAGAATAGCTCAAAATATAAAATTGAGAAGACACAATTCAATGCTTCAGCGCCTATTTTCTCCCCCACCCCACTACTAGGTGCAATGGTAATACCTTCACCACCCAGGCCCCTCAAAACATCGACATTCACCATCATGATTTATGTGCAAGTTCAAGATGAAGACAAGCAGTGAACATGGAGTAACTACATCGGATTTGCTCAATCTTACATCAAACAAAACACGATATTATAATTCCTTCAAGCACGCCATTCACACACATAGAAGAGCATACATGGATTTCCAAGCTCACAGCCTTACTAAGCTCCCAGCAAGAATGGCATGAAAAACAACCAACCAACTAACCAACAACCCCTTCCCAAGGATATCAACCAAATATTTATACACAAAAGGAGGCAATTTAAACCCAAGGAGGTCAATTGGATCCAAGGTAAACCAACTTGAGTCAACGAAAGGGGGTTAACTCAACCACAAGAAGCTAACTCCAATTCTACCCAAGAAACTTGAATTCCAAGGAGGGTGACTCCAAAACACCCATCCCAACTCTAACTCATGTGTGAAAACCTCATCCATGAAGAGGAACTCAAATTAGTGAGGTGAGGAGTTACACAAAAAGGAGTCATAATGAAGGAGGAGTTACACTTCTCACATGCGTTGGCTAAAAATAGCCAATGAGGGTGCCTTTGTGCAAGTAGGGGTTACAAAACCAAGTGTAACCTCCCAAAAAGGAGTTACAAAACCATTAAATTGGCACATTCAACAAGTGAAACCCATTAATCCAAGCATAAGGTGTCAAAATAACTCCAAAGTCCAAAATAATCAAAAGTTGGGTTCGTTGTACAGTGTTTGGGTGACCATCAACCAATAAAGTCACCAAAGCATAAATACAGACTACGATAAACAAACGTAGTCCAACAAGTACTAAAGTGGTAGGAATGTCCTCATTCCCCTCACATTGTGGATCAAGTCCTCCCATACTCTTTTGTGGTTTCTAGTTTGTGAGTTGTTTTTATTAATTAATTATTTACAAAATAATAATAATAATAATATCTCTCGGTCGTTAAGACCCTTGTCCCAACACCTAATGCCACAATAATATATGGTTACAAATTACATATGTCTAGGATTTAACCCACATGGTATTACATAATAATAATAATGAAATACTCTAAATATAATGTAAATAATGGTAAATAATAACAATGAGATCTAAAACAATGAAAATTAGGTAGGGGATGAATCTTGTCATTTCTAATGGAAATTAGGTAGGGGATGAATCCTGTCATTTCTAATGGTGTAGGGTATGATTCATATGTAGAATCATTCCAATCCATTGTTTGGGGTAGAAGAAGCAGTTACATCACCCCTATTGTTTGAGGTAGAAGAAGCAAGTGGATTATAAGTCCCATCTATTAGTTGGAGCATCCAACTATTGAGGTGATATTAGCATGTGAAGACATAGAATTCCGTTCTCTAATAGAAGCCGCATCAAAGAAAGATACCTCCTATCCAAGAAGATTGGGATTCATGAATAAATACTATGTCATCCCAAGGGAAAAGTATTTACATCATTCACAAAGTATATTATCCTTTATGTTTTCAAAAATAATTGATAAGCAAGTTTGTTTGAAAAGTAATCCTCATGATTATGGTTGCGAACTAAAATCGTAAATATTATAAATATAGAATCCGAACAACCCGTAGGAAATCAAATAGACGTTGGACGATGGAATCCAACAATCATGTAAGAATGTATAAAGAAATTGTTTTATTCCTTGAATAATACGACTTAGTAGTTATTTACCCTTAGTAGTTATTTACCCTACAGTGGTATCAATACCTGGCTGCCAGCCACAACTCCTCTGGCATTCTGCCATCTTGCCTACATGCTCTCCTAAGTCTTGCTCTGCATGGAATTATACGTTGTGCTTTCCCTGTGCATATTTTTCCTTCCTACTCACTCGTCCAATATGAGAGATTCCTCTGCTCCTAGCGATTTCTCATTAGAACGTTCCATCTACTAGAGATCTATGTGTACTAGCATGTTGCTGGTGTGATCTCCTTCTTCTCTAGAGTGTTGTGTAAACCCTAATTTTTTATTTGTATGAAGTTTAGATCATTCCTAGAGAATTCTCGTTGGTGAATGGATAGGGATCTCTACCCATAATGAAGCTACATTGGTGTTGTTTTCACTGTTGAAGTTGTGTCTTCCCTATTTCCAAGAGCGTAATACGTAGAGACCTATTATATATCATTGTGACCTCTCTTCGGTGTGTGGGTGAACCATCTTTCAAGAAATGAAGTTGTGACCTTTCCTTTTGGAACTAGAATCCACAATGTTGATGTTTGTGGTGGTGTTGATGTTTGTTCTCCATTTTTTGAGCTAACTGAAAGAACTTGGTTTTTGTAAAGATTGGTGTGGTTTATATGAGTATTGTTGAATCTCTCTCAACTTGTATCTACCTTGGTGGATGGTGTGTACTATTAAGAATTGTAATCTCAATGGACCACTATCAATAGTGCATTAATTGGTTAGTTAGTTAGTTAGTTGACTGACCCATAGTATTTTATGACCTATGGTATTCACACATAGTATTGTTATGTTGTATTCCTATATAAGTTGGTTCTTAATAGTGAGAAGGCAATCAATAGTGTATGGCCTAATCCATTTTTCTTTGTTTTATGGGCAAGCCTTTTCACAGAGTGGAAAGTACACATGTAGATCCAATCTCACAGTTGGAGGTTGTTGGTCGTTCAATTAGACAAGGTGGAGCTACCATAAGCATTACTTGAAGAGATTAAAGAGATAAGAAATCTCTTAACACCAAAGGATTATGGCAAAAATTTGATGGAGATGATTATGATGTATGGAAAGTCAAAGTAAGTAATTTGTTAAAATTACAAGTTTTGTGGAATTTCATAGTTGAAGAAGATCCTAGAGATCCATATTCATTTAAGGCTTTGACTAAGTTCCAAAAAGAAAGAAGGCAAGTTGTTTCCTTATGTCTCATACATGACAGTATAGACTACTCACTATTTCATTATATTGTAGAAACATATACTCCAAAAAGAGCATGGAATATACTGAAAGAAGTATTTAGTGAAGAACTAGTTGTAGAAGAAAGTGACTTTGCAAGTCACACAAAGCACCATGAATCCCAGTGTGAAGTGGAAGATAGTCAAGAAGACTTTTTTTATGATGAATTCAGTGATCATGTAATCCCAACAAAGATTGTTGATCTTGTTGTGTTTTTTGATGATAGTGAAATCAAACCTGTCAATGTAGCCATGTTTAGTGATGTGAATGATAGTCTCTCTAATAAAGAGACATTTGATGGTAGCATTGAAGCTGCAATAGTTGCTGATAATGAGAAACAACCAGTTGTTAGTAGCACAAAATAAACAACAACAGACAGTCTGCCCTAAAACCCGAAAACCAGAAGTTTGAGAGATATCTATGAGGATACTCTTGTTAGTGATGAGCATCTACAATATGCTATGTTTTCTTCTCATCCCACCATTTTTGAAGAAGGAATGAAGGATGCACAGTGGTTACATGCAAATGAATAAGTCAATGAGAATTATGAAGTAGCTTCCATTAATGAGCAACACCAAGATGTGAATGCTCTCCAAGAAAAGATGAAATATATTCATCTTTTTTCTCACAAAAAAATTCAGTGTGCAGGTAAATTTGACAACAAGAAAATCCATGTTGAAACATAAGAAGAATAATTGCACTATGTTCCAAAAGTTGAAGAAGAACAACTATTTAGCATCAAGATCTAGAAAACAAAGAAGAAGAAGTCCAAGTACACTTAAAGGAAGAAAGTAAAGTTGAAATATTTTGAATGAAATGTAAGCCTGGATGAGACATAGACCAACAAGCATCTTTTTGCATTGATAGTGCTGAAATTATTGTCCTAGTTGAGATTAATGGGGTGTGTTAAGAATTGTAATATCAACAGACCACTATCAATAGTGCATTAATTGGTTAGTTAGTTAGTTAATTAGTTGAGTGACTCATAATATTTTCTGACCTATGGTATTCACACAAAGTATTGTTATATTGTATTCCTATATAGGTTGGTTATTAATAATGAGAAGGAAATCAATATGCCCTTTGTGTTTTATCTCTTTTTTCCGCTTATCTTGGTTTCTTTAACATGTACAAGTGGATAACTAGAACCATGTTAAGCCTGCCCATTGAAGTGTTGATGTGATGTAGATTTTTTCAATTGACATCAACACCCGCTATATTATGTGAGGACATAGGAATGGCCAACTAGGGTGGAGAACCTATTTTTTTGGTAATGGAACTCCACTAAATTGAAGATTCAATGAATAGAGATTCCAAATACCTCTCTCCTAGATAGGGAAGCAAGCCCGTGTAAACTGATCTTGAATTTTTTATTATGTCATTCACATCATGGAGAGTGCACAGATTACTCATCAGTTGTGGAGAGTTTTTCCTTTGACTCTATCTGGAGGTTTATAATTCCTATTTGGGTAGTTACGACCACTAATTATAAGGAGAGACCTCTCCTGCCTCGACTGCATGGAGTGTGAAGACTAGCGCAACCTCTCCCTTGGAAAACTCATTCAAGAATAAGAAATGTGAAGCTGTGTTGATCTGTTGATTGTGATGATATATTCCATCTCTTGAATTTGTTGTGACCCATGTGTTGTTGTGAATCTACGTGGATATAAACTGGTGCTCCATGGAAGAATATTGACAAGGATAACTATTAAATATTGTATGTTTTCAAGTATCTTTCACCTATTCATAGTCTATTGAACAAGAGACTATCCTTTTTTGTAATAGATAAGCATCGAGAGTCTAAATTTAATATTGGATAGGAAAGTTTTGAATCTCTCTCATTGAGAAGCATTGTGTTGCCTTGGAGAGACTTAGACCTATAGTAGTGCACGATCATTCTAATTTATATGTAAATTGTAAAGAGCAAAGAAAATGGTTTTTTGATCATATTGTATTAAGATAGGTGGAAAAGACTTAAAGCTCCACATTTACTCTTTCTCCCTTTTATTTCCAAATGTCTGTCCATTTGCTGGTAAAGATGTGTTCATTGGTATTCATAGTAGGTTAAGTTCTCACTGGAAAATAAAAATACCCTGAGTGGTCCAAAAAAATAAAAGCTCCCTTCATCTACAATGACATCTGGAAAGGAATGTTTGAAGGCACCACTATCAAAACTGAAGAGGGAGTGACCTTCAAATATGATCCAAATCTACCATCATCATATAAAGAACAAGATATATGGGATACCAAGGACAAAAAAGCATTGGAAATGATGTTTGCAATAATAAGCGAATACGTGAGTCAACACATGTTATCTGCAACATCAGGATTTGAAGCCTTGAAAATATTGCAGGATTTGGATTACTCACATTCTGAAATGGAAGTGATTGAGCTAATGTTGAAACTATTCAATTTAGAATTAAAGAATAATGACCCCATGTTGGTTGCATCTGAAATCAGAGTAATCATGCATAAGATTCAAGCCTATGGTTTGAAACCAAACCCTCCATTTGCAACATTTGTCAAATCTCTCTATACTACACATTCAAACTATTTGGAATCACTACAAGCCCGTGATAAGTTAAAGGACCTCACCTTTGACATCATGGTGGAGAAGATTGCAGAAAAAGAGAAATACTTTGGAGATAAAACTTGTCACATGCCCCAATTTGCAAAACATTTTTATGTTTTAAGAAACATTATGTTACATTTTATGTTAAAGTTTGTAATTAATAACCAGATGGGGTCAAGGATAATTAATGTAATTGCATAATATTTTATTAATAAATAATTGAAAGATGAGACAACAGCTTAGGGAAGTTGTTAAATGAGTGTTTTACTGGTCACTTGATGGAGGAGGCTGGGTTGAGAGAAGATTGACACGTGGTAGCATCCTCAAACTACTTCTAGTTGTTGCAGGTGGCAACTTCCCTATTTTTGTGGTCATGATTCCCCAAGAAAGTGGAACAAGACCAGGTAGCTCATTAAGTAAAAACTGACCCAAAAGACCTAGGAATGCTAATAAAACTTCCCATTGAAGACAACTAAGGCTGCTCATTTCAGGATTTGTGATCATTCCGAGTGAATGAAGTGCACAAGAGAATTCGATGGAGGGGACTAGCTAAAGTATGTTTGAGTGGAAAAGTGCTAAAGACCTGAACTAGTGTAGCTATTCTAAGCTAAGTTCATACTGTTGTAAGTAGAACTGAGTTACTATTGAACACTCAGTGGAGTTGCAGAGGATTTCTAGACTACATCTCTCACCCAGTACTTCTACCAGGTGGACCAGGAGACAAGCTCGGGGGTCCTGAGAAGTGCAGTCCAGCTCTTCTCCAGGAGTTGGTTGGGAGGAACAGGTTCCTTAAGCTATTGTCACCTCATCTATACTTCCAGGTTTTACTTGCTTAGTACAGTCATTTAATTATTTACTGTATCTGAAAAGTTTAAGATTTATTAATGATGTAGTATATTTATGTTAGGGATAGTTAGAAGAAATACATATGTTGTGAAAGTTAGTACATTCTGAACTATCTAGATTAGGGTAAATAAGTAGAGAAATTCTAAGTTAATTGATAGATATAAAAAAATACATAAACTGTATTTTTCCACACCTTTTGCAAGGTCGTACTCTAGTACAACAGGATAATTTACTTTCAAATAATGGATTCGAATAAAGTATGTATGCAGATGAAATGGTTATATTCTATAGGATTTCTATATAAATTGTTTATAGGTTTTCTTTTGTACTTTTATTTATTTAAATTACTTAAATAAATTAAATAGAGACAGAGGAAGAAGCCTAGATATTACACACTAGTCTGTGTAATATTTTAAACAGTTACCCTATTAATACACCTAAGTGAAAATGCAAACTAGGGTTAAACAAGAAAACAAAAACTAACTCTATAAATATTTAAAAAGGATTTAGGGTTTGTAAAAGAACTAATCATTTCATAATAAAGTAAATTCACAATTTATAAATATCAAAACCTAACAGTATTTTCTAAAAGTACAAAAAAGAGGTAAATTTATTCAATCAAGTTCGTTTCTCTATTTTATTTCCGGAAATCAATTCTGAAACAATAATTATGTTACTATCGAAGTATTCCATTGTCAAAATCCCTCAAATCATAATTCATTTGAAGAGAAACAAATTAATTATTAAACTACTTAACCCTAAACCCTTGAAAGGTGAATAACAATAAAAATAATTAAAATGATCACATTATATAAATATTATCCAAACAAAGATACTGTTAATTCAGCTTTAAGCTATAAGAATTCTTTTAACATTAAAAACAAAACTAAACAAACATAGTCTCAGCCTATGGCCTTTACATCACTAGTCAAGGCTTAAAAGCCTGAGTAAAAGTATCTACATTCAAAGAGAGTTCACTTAAAAACCAAACATCTATTTCGACTACGAAATCCCTTAAAAAAAAAGTTCCGCAAGAACAACCATTAGGGATTTTTAAACCTTAAACAAATCCTCGTGTAACGGCCCAATGGCCTATTCAAATAAAGTCACGGCTTAAATCTAGTGTCAAACAACAGTATTATAATTCAACCATGGCCGAAAAGGCTCAAAATTTAGTTCATTAAGTCACGACTATGAAAGCCCCAAATCCTTTCACTTCAAAACAACCACTAAGGCTTAAAAAGAAAACATAGTATCTAATAGCCACGACCGAACAAGTAACCAACAACACACGGCAGTGTCATCTTAATCCACCATATAACTCATGCAGGAGAACCCCAGGTGAAACCAAGGCTTACCGAGGTGGATGCCCTCATGGAAGTCTGATGGTGGAAGTCCTTCAGAACTGAGCTCTAGTCTTGAGAACCTACATAAAGCAAACCCCATCGTGTTAGATACATACAATTATCGAAATAATAACTTTCTAATTTGTAGAAGAGATTTTAACAAATTCGATTCTTACCTGAGGGAGCTTGCATAGCTACTTTGACGTGGAGAGCCAATATGAGCCTCCTTCGTTAGTACCAAAAGCTGAATTGGAGCACTGTCCAAAGAAAATGAAATTCGCAATGTTCAATTGTGAAGTCCCAAACCACGATGAGGAAGGACCCAAGCCCACGATAGGAAAACAAGCAGTAAAACAAAGAACCCAGGTCACTCTTTCAACAACTCTCTTCACACTGTGAATGGTTAAAAACACTCACAAAGTACAAAACTCACATAGAGAAAACTACAGTGAAGACAACTAACCTTACAACACTCAAATCGACAGTCAAACCACCCTACGACAAGAGCAAGCACCGTGCTCACTTTTTATTGCACCAGAGCTTGAAGGACAAACTTGCAGAGGCTAAGTAACGACGAAGAGAAGCACATACAACGTTATGGTAATGGGGATGAAAAGATCCTACACAGAAGAAAACCATGGCCATATAAAAACTCGACTCACAGAGGAACTCAGTATGGCTTACGGAAGGCTTGTGTGCAAAGGATTGGAGGACTGATAACAAGTCTGGCGGCCATGAGCTCGCAGCTCGACCACCCACAACAAAGACAAAAATGAAATGCGATTTTAGGGTTTGGAACAAGTTTTATATGGCACCAAAGGTCAACAAAACCTAATCATTGAACACCAACCACGTGTCCTCCAATATATTTGTGAGATTTTTGGGTTTCATGACATAGTTCTAAACTCACGTTTAACCTGCACAAATCTTTTGTTAAAAATTCAAACCTTATAGTATTATAGCTTGGTATCATTATCCTTGTTTTGTTTTACTTGTTACATAAACCAAATACTTGATGTTTTGAGAGGTATTCATATACACTAGGGTCTTATACATAACTTTAAACTTTAACTCTTGCATATCTATGTTCTCCTCATTTTTTTGAATTAGTATTTGTAGGATACAAACAATGGAGGAGGAACCAACATTATAGAAACACATAATCATAGAGATCCTTGCGCTAGAATTTAGTCTAATCATGGATTTAAAAATTACAAATACATGCATTGTAAACAAAAACTCATAGAAAATGAGATTTCATATACAAGAAAATTAAGTGCAAATACTTGATTAAGGAGAATCATTAGAATAGAATAATTAAAGTTTTGGAAAGAACTTGAATAAATTTAAACAGTACTTTATACCAAACACTAATGATAATTAAGTAGTTTTGGTCACAAGTATTCTTAACTTTTCTTTTAGTTTATAGACTTCTTAGGTTACTGTGCTCTTAATGGCATTTTAGATTTGTCCATAATATGCACCATCTAAAATTAAATACAAGTCTATAACTGAAAAGAAAAACAAGAAGGAAAGTTAATTGAACAAGTACTGTGGCAGTAAGCATCACTGAACTAAACCCATTCTTTTACAATAGTGTTTTTACAAACATTTAGGCAGGTTTCTAACTTTAAAATTATCAACAATGCCTCTTACGGGGTCAAGCTGCAAAACAAACAATTAACTAGCATTTTATCCTATGCTGGTTGAGTGATATTCTCAATCTGAAATTACTGGTAACCAAACTGCTTACCTGTTTAGAACATGTTAAAGAAGCATTAGTTCACTGCGTTAGCTATAAGCTAAGTAAGCCCCTATCTCAACTAAGGTTCTCTCCTACTTGTCAGAAGACAATAAAAACACATTTTTTTTTAACAGAAACTATGAAAGGTATAATATTAAACAGGCTGTGCACAACCATACATTACATAAAAGCATTCTCTGAGAGTTCATGTTGTTCAAAAAAGGAAAAGGAAAAACAAGGCCAAAGAGATGACCATAAAAAGCCAAACTGAGTTTTTACCTAGCTGCTAGAAATAGAGGTAGTATATACCCTAATAAACTGCTGATTAAGTAACAGAAAAAAAAAAAAAACATGGACTATCAGAACCATTAAAAGTTGCTTGGGTGCTTCAATGGTTGAACGAACGATTCCTCCTCCATAGGATGAGCTGCCGCTGCGGAATTTTCATTTGCTTGACTGCCTTGATTCATGTTTACCAAATGCTGGAGGTCCTCCTGAATCTGATCCACCTTACCCATTATTTATTTGAGATTCATCTATGTGTCATCAATCCTGGAGTCATGGTTGCTGATATGATAACAGGTGTAACTAACCACCTCCACCAGATTCTTGATTTCTTGAGCAATCTCCTTACTGTCCATGATACCAATAGACACCATTCCGTATAAATGCTTGAGATTTTTCTTCAAACCTGCAAGACCGGAATTTTCATTTGCATGGTCCATTCTGTCCTGTCTAGATTTGGGGTTGGCAAGAGCTAATTTGGAGAAACTAATGTGGAGATCCCTTATCGTACCTGCGAGCTCTTGAGCCTACTCACCACTAGAAAGACCACCGAGGAAAGAATTGAGAGTGCTAAATTCATGCTGGAGAGAATCACTTTCTTTCTTGCTGCGCCAGGAGAGAGTGCCGACCACTTCTTCCTTCCACCCAGAAAAATTACACCCAAAAATTGAATTGTTGCCTGCTATGAAAGGCTTACCTTCAATGGGGAGGCTGAACACAGTGCCTGAGTTTAAACGCCACAAAGGACCGCCGACTTGTGGAGAGAAGTAACAGGTTAATAAGGCAGCTAAAGCCATCCTTTCCTTGATGAATACCCTAGTCAGAGGCAAAGACTCCCACGGGATCCCCTGAACATTGCCTTCATCGACACCGAAAATGATAGCCAACAGAGTCCTCTCCTAAGAAAACACAGAGCAAGAGGAAAGCACAAAAGGAGCATGGAGATACGGGAAACTTTCGGAGGAAGCCATAATGAAGAGGGTGAAGAGACCTGGAGCGTGCGAACTGGGAGTGCAATTACGCTGAGGGAGATGGCTCATAAAAGCAGCGAGGACCGAGGTAAGGGCAGTGAGGAGTGGAGACCACGCATCGGCGAGGAGGGGAGCATAAGAGCAGTGTGATGAAACCTTTGATCCTTCACATAAATCAATGGGAATGGGTTTAATACCACAAAATTCAAACCTTTGATACCACAAGTTCATTAGGGAATGGGTTTGGGGTTTATGCCTAAACCATTAAGACAATAGTGACCCTGAGGGAAGGAGGCCCCTACATTGGCCAAAGCGTCAGCTGCGGCATTATTTACATGAAGAATGTGGTAGAATTCATAATTTTTAGATAGGAGGGGGATGATTTTATCATACAGCCATCGACACTTTATGGAGCCGGAGGTATATCCATTGATCATTTTATATACGACATGTCTTGAGTCTTCGAATATTGCTATCCTAGAGAGATCAGTATTAGCTAGAATTTCCATTCCCTATAAGAGAGCCATCCACTCGGTCTCGTTGTTGGTCCTATGGCCTAGACCCCAAGCAAAGGTTTGTTCAGTTTGTCAAATAGGATCCAGAAGGATCCCCCCCGCACCTGCCACCGCTGACAGTAAAAACACACTAAGTATGAGGTTTAGATGTAGTTTTCTTTCCTGTCCTTTTTAAAACACAAACTGCTGAATTTAACATCCACAACATAGTACTTCAAAGATAAACAAATACATTATATAGAACTAAAGAATTACAATGCTCAATTCTAAATACTATTGTTTGAGTAACCGCTAGCATTTATTGGTTATTAGGCAATGACATCTTTGAACATTTTATGTTACATGAAAAATTTTAAATTTTTATGAAATTTTGGGTTATTACAAAACTAGTGAGCCTCCTGGAGAATCTATTTTCCTTTCTCAAAAAGCAAAGAACCAGTCTAAAGACCCTTCCAAGGGAGAAAGTAGAAAAAGACGACGAGGAAGAAGAAACTTCAAAGGCATGGGGGCAGAAACAACTGAAGCAAAAGATCAACTTTGAAGTGCAAGCATTGTGGGAAGAATGGACATGAAGCAAATCGGTGTTGGGATCCTTGGGTCTCCTTTAAAGGAAGATACAATTAGAATAAAGAAGGGAAAAATAAAAGCCAAGATGTTGGTAAAGCACCTAATTCTACTCATTGTATTGTTGCACATTGTAATCTTGAAATAAATGAAATAACTTATTTTTCATCTTATAAATATTTTTGGTTGCTTAACACTGGTGTAACATCCCACATGACCTTTAGTAAATATTGTTTTGAAGAAATAAATGACATTGTAAATGGCATAGTGTACTTTGCATAAAATCTAGCTTCAAACCAAAGGGAATTGGTTCCATCAAGCTCAAGTTGACCGGATTCCCTAACTTTGTATTGAAGAATGTTCTCTATCTTCCAAAGTTGTAGAGAAGTTTGTTGTCCTTAGTGCAGATTCACCAACAAGGTCATTCTATCCACATGTGTGATGGAATCATAAAAATAATAAATTCCCCTGACAACAAGGTCATCGTGACTAGAGATGAAGATGCTAAATTGTTGAATTTGAAGGGCTCATCTACAAGAGTTCAAAACTTCCCTACCTCTCTCAGCATGGAGAAGCTAATATGTTGTCCATTTTTTATGGAATTATAGATATGGTAATTTTAATAATAACAGCCTTCGTTTGTTGAGAAATAATTATGTCTTTGGTTTTCCCACCATTCCTAGGAAGATGAACAAATGTGATGCATGCATACTAGGAAAACATAGTAAGCAACCATTCCTAGAGTCAAAATTCATAGCATGTAGAAATTTAGAGCTAGTTCACTTTGAATTATGTTTCCCCATGCGTATTCCTTATGCCAATGGTAATATATACCTCATGACCTTCGTTGATAACTACGCCGGAATGTGTTGGGTATACTTGTTGAAGAAAAAATATGAAGCATTTCAAACATTCAAGAATTTTCATGCATGGATAGAAGATTAAGCACAATCTCATATTGGCACACTTTGTATTGATAATGGAAAAGAATACACTTCTAATGTTTTTGAAGACTGAGTCTTCGTCAACATGGTATTGCACATCAAACTTCGGTCTCTTATAATCCTCAACAAAATGGTGTGGAAGAAAGAATGAATAGAACCATCATGAATATGGTTCGCTCAATGATGCTTTTCAAGAATGTAAAATTGATGTTTTGGGGTGATGTAGTAGTGTGTGCATCCTATTTGAGAAATAGAATCCCATCCCATGATCTTGGAGATGAGACTCCACATGAAATGTGGTATGACCACCTTCCTTCAATGAGGCATCTCAAGGTTTTTGGTTCTACCTGCTATGCCTTGATACCAAAGGAGCAAAGAAACAAACTTGGTGCTAGAAGTCGAAAGTGCATTTTCTTGGGGTATTCAGACACCTCCAAGGAATATCGTCTTTATGATGAGGTAAACAAGACGATTTTTATTTCCATAGATGTCATTTTTTATTACAATTGATAAAAATGACAAGTCTATTGATAGACAGCTTGATCGTCTGGAGAATTTTTCGCATCTAAAGACATTTTATGAAGTTGATAATGAAATTCTACATCTTGAAGGGGGGGTCCCTATCTTGTATCATGATCAGTTTGTCCAATTTCATTTTGGATCACCTACACCTCCTAATGAAGAAAATCATGAAGAAGAAGTTCGAACCACTTCACATGAACAAGAGATTCAACTTGATGATGTAACTGAGAGGATTGGAATATTCAACCTTGAAGAGAATGAAGCACCACCAGTTGATCAACCTGGTCCATCAAGGAAGATTCTGAAATGGGCCACAAAGACAATTAAGATTTACCATCTAAATGAAGTTGGAAATACAAGAACAATAATCTCAACAAGACAAGAAGATGGAGAATAAGTAGCTAGCTCAGGTGATGACATATATGTCTCATTTTATTATGAATTGAATTTATCTACTAAATTTGAACCAAATTCATTTAAAGAGGATGCTACTCATGATGATTGGAAATAATCCATGCATAACGAGTATGATGCACTCATGAATAATGGAACCTGGAAGCTGGTTGACCCTCTAGTCAAAACCAAACCAAATGGATGCAAGTAGGTATACAAGAACAAATACATATGGCTCACTTGAAAAGCACAAATCGAGGCTCATGGAGAAAGGATATGCATAGAAGGAAGGAGTTTACTATGAAGAGACATTCTCCCCTACAATAAAATGGGACACCGTATGCACCTTACACTCTTTAGCTGCACAAAATGGGTGTAAAGTCCACCAGATGGATGTAAAAACAACTTTCTTGAAAGGAGACTTGAAAGAAAATGACTTCATGTCTCATCCAAAATGATTTGTTGTTAAGGGACATGAACAAAAGGTATGAAAACTCATTAAGTCCTTTTATGGCCTAAAATAAGCACCTCGATCATGGTATGAAAATCTAACCGAGCATCTTCCAAAGTTGAATTTCAAACACCATAATCTTGATGATGCAACCTTATTTGTAAATAAAGTTGGAAGATCTGTTTTGTTTCTTGTGGTGTATTTAGATGACGTTTTGATGACAGGGAACAATAAAAACTTTATTGCATCTATAAATAAAAATTTGAAGAAGGGAATTGAAATGACAAATCTAGGACACCTTCATTGATACTTAGGAATTGAAGCCACTCAACATCCTAAGTACATATTCATCTCCTAGGATAAGTATGTTGGAGAATTATTGAACAAATTGTGCATGATAGAATGCATCCCTCTCTTAACTCCAATGGAACAAAAGTCGAATCTCACATCAATTGAAGCAAAATAATTCGAGGATGCAACCAAGTACCTACAACTTGTAGGAATCCTTATCTACCTTACCAACACCACACCATATATTTCATATGTTGTTGGCATCCTTTCAAGGTTCATGCAGAAACCTTGTGAAGGATAATAGTTTACTTTAAAAGGAGTTCTAAGATACTTGAAGTGGACTCAAGACTTTGGACTTAAATACTCTAAAGTGGATGGATTTGAACTTATTGGGTACTCTGATTCATACTTTTATGGCGACAGAGATACATGAGTTTCCACATTTTGATACACAGTTAGTCTTGAATTAGCAATTGTCTCTTGGAGATCATGCAAAAAGTAAGTTCCAACATATTTTACAACAGAGGCAGAATATGTGGTTTTTGCAGAAGCAACGAAAGAGATTGTGTGGCTTTAGAATATACTTGAATATTTATAGGAGAATCAAGATAAATCCACTTCCTTATTAATCAACAACACTTCTGCAATCAAATTAGCCAAGAATCCCAAATTCCATTGTCGAATCAACACATCAACACAAAGTACCATTTCTTTCGACATCATGTGGAGGCCAAGAGAATTCATCTACGACATTGTTCCATGAACAAGAAAATTGCAGACATCTTCACCAAAGTGCTTGGATGAGAAAAGTTTGAAAAGTTTAGTTGAACTATGCTCTGACTTACAAACACCCCTTCATATGAAGGGGGGAATGCTGGAAACGTAATCCTCATGATTATGGTTTTGAACTAAAATTGTAAATATTGTAAATATAGAATATGAACAGCCCGTAGGAAATCAAAGAGACATTGGAAGATGGAATCCAACAGTCGTGTAACAATGTATAAATAAATGGTTTTATGCCTTGATTAATAAAATTAAGGAGTTATTTACTCTACAAATTTTATGGGCCACTGGTCATGTCATAACTTTATTGAACTCTAGTGAAAGAACAATGGAACCCATTTATGTTGGGCTCATTTAACTTCTTCATGTGTGGGATATGATATATTGCATTTCTCTTTCAACTCAAGGAAGATAATGATCTTATATTTCAAAGTGGCCCCTTTATTTTCTAGGACCAAACGAATTATATTTGAATCAATGGACACTTGGTTTTTATTAATAGGATGGAATTCCCAAAGTAATCCTAATATTTGTTTGACTTGTGATCCTCCCATTGATATTTTGGTTGATCCATTCTTTCTTCTTATAGGCAAAAACATAGGAAAATTCATGGAAATATCCCAAAATATTTCCAATACACTTATGAAAGAATCTATTAGAATTGGATCTCTAAAAAGTTATTTTATTCTAGTGGGTCCTTGATGGTAGGTGTCACATTCAAATTTTGGATTATGAACTATTCTCCTTAAAATACATTTGTAACACCCCGGTTTTGACCCCGTTTGCATTAAAAATGTATATGATGTAAATATTATATTTAATTTTGGTGTGGAGCTAAAGGAAAAATCCCCACCATCAATTTAGCATTTTATGTTTCAGCGATTAAATCGATGTTGATGGTATTTCGTGATAGCCAGGCACATCATAATTTTGGACATCATGTAAGTATGCAATTTAATTAAAATACCCACAATCAACTATGTCAATGCAACATTAAAAGATATGGGGGCATGATTTCCTAAGGATAGGGGGGGATATTCAAACCTTGAGCCAATGGGGAAAAGCCAAATGTCAAGGAGAAACCCCATCAAGTTGTCAACCACCTTTCTTTTCTTACTCATCCAATCATTTATTTCTGCCAGAAATTGGTTGAGGTAGTTATTGCACGGGGATGGGAAGAGTATGGCAGTCCAAATTAGAATTGGAGAAGCCATCAGTTTTTAGGAAACATGATTTTGACTTTTGGGGTAAGTTAACACCCAAAAATGCATGCCCATTTGGTTGTTCACCCACTTCCTCCATTTCCTCACGTAGTGGAATATTGGAGAGTTGTTTTCCTTCACGTTTTTGGCTATTGTGTGTGTTTTCCTTCACGTTGGGGGGAAATTTATTCATTTCTCCCCATGGATGGGAGGTTGTTTTGCTAATACTCAGTGTTGGGCTCTTTCATTCATGATTTGTTGTCGTTTTCCTCATTGTGCATGCCCAGGAAATCCATTTTGGTGTCGTGGAGTGAATGGCCAGCAAAGAATTATGATTTTGGGGTTTGTAGAAGTTGATTTGTCTCATGCAGGTCCCAAAATCGTTGTTGAATTTGAATTACTGATTCCGGGTTGTTTTCCCCATTTTAGTAAACCGTTTTTTGTTGCAAAACATTTTTCCTCCACCCATAATTTTGTATCTTACTGTGTGTGCATCTTTTTCCTTGGTATGAAATGGTTTGGAGTGGAATTGCGTCTGAACTAGCTTGATAAACCTACTGTATGAAGGAACCTCACAGACAAATCTAGAGGGGATGGTTTTCTTCTTTGCACACCTTGAATAGCACTGGAATGGAAGGCATAAACTGAGGGAATGTGTAGCAGAGAAGGGGATGCTTCCTTTTGTTGGGTGTGTAGATGTTTTAGGAGCCAAGCCCGATCTGGTGCAGGTGTCCATAGCTCTATGGTTGAGCTCACTAGCATAGCAGTTCAACATTTCCAACTCCTTAGCAACCTGATAAACCCAAATTTAGTTTTGTCCTAGATGATTGGCTATGTGTGAGCCTGTTGTAGTTCCCTTATTCTTGGTGGGAATCTTGCCCCGCTCAGGGGTGGCAGTGCTGCTGAGAGATTGATGAGCACATTGGCCTATGGTTGGGTGGAATGTTACAGCGACATAGCTGGTTGCGGGAGAAGCTTCTTTCACGATAAGTATCTCTTGTCTATTTTATCTCAGCAACTGTATGTGTTTATGAATTGATATGAACATGTTAAATGCTTGAATGGAATGTATTTTACTTCCGTTGTATGTCAATGATTTATGCATTTATGCATGTGTTAGTTCAATGCATTTCATTTTATGTTCATGGGGCTATTTTGCTCGGATATGATAGCAGGATAGTCACGTCCTCTCTCTGGTAGAGGGGTGGGGATGTGAAAATGTAGTATCAAATCTCATGTTGCAGCTTTGGGCCTCAATGGGCCATGAAGAATCAACCCCTGTGTTCAGCTGAGAGAAGCTAATAGTAGAAGAATTCAAAAATTTTTAAGTGTTTGCTTTTCGGTGGAAAGAAGATGAAGTTGAGTCGATACGACGACTATGTTGCTTGTTTTTTGGTGACACAACAGATAGAGCCGCCTAGAATTCTCTGACGACAGGGGAGCTGATGAAATAATATTAAAAATGTTTCTAGGTGTGTTTGGTTTTCATACCAATTCAACAAAGTGGGGCCGATGCATGCCGTCTCAGTTAGAGTGAAGTTGAGCCGACAGTTAGCCAGGGTTGAGCCGCTACGTGTTGGTAGAAAGAGGAAAATAAATCCATTGTGTATCAGTGGTAGAGGAAGAATCGAGCCGACGCGTGTCGATGGGATAAGAGGGTTTGACCCGGCGCATGTTGGGTAGAAGTTAAAACTTTTTCCGATGAGAAGAGAGATGATTTTTTTTTGAAAAAAAATTCCAAGTATTGAAATCAACAGAATTTGGAGAAATTTTGTCGATGCATTGGCTAAGAAGATCGAATGAAAGTATGGTATTTTTCTGACGTGGCAGAAGGCCCGATCGGTAGAAACGTGAACATTTTTCCACAACGGCGGAGGGCTTGACCGGGAGAAATTCAAAAAGTTTTCTGCAATAGCGGAAGGCCTAATCAAGAGAAAATTGGAAATTTTTCCAACGCAACGGAAAGACCAATCAGAAGAAAGTTTGAAAGTTTTTCAACACAGCTGACAGACCGATCGGAAGGAAGTTTGAAAATTTTCAGATGCAATGGAAAGAGCGATCGAATGAAAGTCAAAAAGTTTTCTAAAGAAAAAGACGGTTCGATCGGAAGGAATTGGGAAAAGTTGCTGATACATGTTGGGAAAACTTGGAGAATTTTTTCAATACGTTGGAGGAAAAAGGGTGAATTCGTCGATTGGGTGGAATAGATAAATTGCTCTGAAACAGGGAAATTCAGTAGGTTTCCAGTGGGATTTTAGGGGCCAGAAATATGAAGAACGACTATGACCCCTTAACCCCCGTCATCCCCTCAAGACAGTTGTTATTGTGAAAGAAAATTATGTATTTTGACAAAGTTGTCAATGTATGATGTTTCCGATGCAGGTAAGTAATGTATAAATTCTTGTGAATGTTATGCAGCTAACAATTGTGTTTATTAACACATTTTGCAGAATCATAGTCACCTTCAAAGGAAACATTCTAGATAGTGCAGTTCGGTAAAGTTGGTTTGGCTGAGCCATGAGAACCTACGACATGTATGACGATGCACAGAACCCCAATGAGTATGAGGAAGATGTTATGGGAGAAAACATTCGAGTTGGGAATACTAAGACAGAGTCTAATGGGAGAATATTTCAAGATACTCCCCTAGATTTTGCAGCCACCATGAGAAGCCTAAGGGTGTAGATGCAAAATTATACGATAGATAACGAAATATTGGTTAAGGCTCAGGAGGAGCATAATCGGTTGAATGTAGCCATGCTGCAAATTTTGACAAACATTCAAAAGTGGATGAACTCTGGGGACCAGACAGTAAGACCAGAAGGTAGTAAGAGCAAAACCAGAAGAAGAAAAAGGTCTTCTAGTGGATCATCTTACCCTAAAGGATCCACTGAGGATTCAAGCTCTACATCTCACAGAAGTAAGAGGAAGAGGCATTACCAGAACCTTTCACGTGATGAATTTAAGAAGGCAAGGCCTCTTACCTTCAATGGTGAGATAAAGAGTGATCAAGAAGTTGAAGCTTGGATTCTTGGGATGAGAAAATATTTCCAAGTCCAAGAATACTCTAGAAATATGAAGGCTAGGGTAGCCATCTTCAATTTGACTGGAAGAGAATCCATATGGTGGGAGCACTTTAGACAAGTAAAGACGATTAATGAAAGGAAGATTGTGTGGAAATAGTTCCAGAAGTATTTCAAGCAGAAGTACCTTTCTGTCAGGTACTATGATGATAAATTTAAAGAGTTCCATGAGTTGATATTGGGACAACAAACCATGGAAGAGTATGCAAACAAGTTCTTGGAACTATTGATGTATGTTAGGTACATCAAAGATGAGAAGGTGAAGATACAACATTTTCTGAGTAGATTACCTCAGTCTTAAAAAGACAGAATTAAGTTTTATGAACCTAGAACTCTGGAAGAAGCAATAAGGAAGGCTAAGTATTTATATGAGCAAATAAAAGGAAAACCTGAATACCAAAAGACATGGAAGGACAAAAGGAACGAGAATTTTGATCAGAGGAAGAAAGGTTTCAAACCTCCTAATTTCAGAAATCAACATAAACAGGCATCACAAGTTGCGAGTAAGCCAGCTAAAGTGGTAGGATAAAAGTTGAGAGATCCACAACATAACATAGAACCTATCCAATGTTGGAAATGTGGAGGACCCCACATGCGTAGGAGTTTTCCACTTGAGGATGGGAATGTAAGGCCAACTTACAACATTCAAGAAGTAGAAATGGTGGTTCAGGTAGCAAGGGTTGTCTCTAGGATTTATGCAGCATTGGAGGACCGTCAAGCAGATCACCAGTCGACTATAGTTGAAGTTGCAGGTAAGATTGTTGAGCAATCTATTTCTATTTTTATTGACCCTAGTTCTACTCACAGTTACATTACTCCTAGAGTAGTCGAGAATTGTTCTTTTAAGAAGTTAAAGCATAGCAAATCATGGTCAATTCAGCTAGCCACCGGAACTAAGAGAAATGTTAGTGAAATGGTAGAGAAATGCCCATTGGTTATGAATGGATTGGTCACTTGTGTAGATTTGAATGTTCTACCACTTGGTTCCTATGATGTTCTCATTGGAATGGATTGGTTAGAAGTTCACAGAGTTAATCTTGATTTTTACAAGAATACTTTTGACTGCTTGGATGAAGAAGGCAACTCAAGGGTTGTGAGGGGCATTCCAAAGGTGATTTATGTGAGGCATATTTCAGCAATGCAGTTGAAGAAGTTATGTAGGAAACGTGGCCAATTGTATGCAGCTCATATTTTGGAGGCAACAGAGAATGAAACTCCTAGGTTGGAGGACTTTAATGTGTTGTAGGAATTCAGGGATGTGTTTCATGATGAGATTCCAGGGCTTCCTCCAAAAACAGACATTGATTTCACAATTGAACTTGTGCCAGGAGCAGCACCATTTTCCAAGACACCCTACAGAATCCGGAAATGCTAGAGCTGAAGATGCAACTGCTAGAGTTGTTGGAGAAGAAGTATATCAGGCCAAGTGTGTCTCCTTGGGGAGCACCAGTTCTATTTGTGAATAAGAAAGATGGTACACTTAGGTTGTGTATTGATTACAAAAAACAAAGTCACTATGAAGAACAAATATCATTTTCCTAGGATTGATGACCTCTTTGATCAAATGAGAGGAGCAAAGGTATTTTCCAATATTGACTTGAGGTCTGGTTACCATTAGGTAAGAATCAAGGATGAAGACATTCATAAGACAACCTTCAGAAAAAGGTATGGACATTATGAGTTTGTAGTGGTACCATTTTGNCTTATGAATAGTGTCTTCAACAGGTATTTGGACAAGTTTGTTCTTGTTTTCCTTGATGACATTCTTATTTATTCTAAGAATGAGGAAGAGCATGAAGAGAATCTGAGATTGACATTGCAATTGCTTAGGGAGCATAAGCTGTATGGAAAGTTGAGTAAGTGTGACTTATATGAAGATATGATTCATTATTTGGGTCACATTATCTCATATGAGGGCATATCTGTAGACCCTGAGAAGATTGAGGCCATTATGAATTGGCCTACTCCAAGAAATGTAACAAATGTAAGATCTTTTATGGGACTTGCAGGATACTACAGGAGATTCATTGATAGATTCTCCAAGGTTGCACATCCAGTCACTTCTGTTCAAAAGAAGGGAATAAAGTTTGAATGGACACCGAGGTGTGAAGAAAGCTTCTAGCAGTTGAAGAATCTTCTCACAAGTGCACCAGTCTTGAAGATTACAGACCCAGAAAAATATTTTACGGTGTGTACTAATGCATGCGGTCAAGGGCTTGGAGGAGTCCTTATGCAAGACAGCCACGTGATATGTTATGAGTCAAGAAATTTGAAGGAATGATGAGAAGAACTTTGCCACTCATGATCTATAACTTGTAACCATATTACATGCTCTCAAGATGTGGAGGCATTACTTGATGGGAAGAAGATTTGAGCTAAGGATAGACCATTGTGGTCTGAAGTATTTATTTGATCATCCCACATTAAATGATAGGCAAGCTAGATGGCTAGGGTTTTTATGTGAGTTTGATTTTGAGATCAAATAAATAGAAGGAAAAGAGAATAAGGTAGTTGATGCACTCAGCAGGAAGGTGCAGGAAATGCTTATGGCATCTCTAATATTTGCCAGTCAGATTTGAGAGAGCAGTTTGTTAATCATACCGTTGAAGATGAAATGTATGTGTAGGTAAAATACAAACTACAAAAACAAAGTCTTGAGAAGAGGTATGAGGGATATAAATTGGAAGGAGATGGGATTCTTACTTATGAGAGAAGAATTTATATTCCAAATGTAGAAGATTTGAGGAGAATGGTTATGGATGAGATCCATCAAGCTCCATATTCAAGTCACCTAGGATATCAGAAGACAATTTCTACTGCCAAAAAGTAGTATTTTTGGCTAGGGATGAAAAAGGACATGGCTTAATATATTTCAAGGTGCATGAAATGTCAGCAAGTGAATGTTGAGCATCAACACCCAACAGGTTTGTTGCTGCCTTTTCCATGGATTTTATTATAGGATTGCCAATAACTTGGAGACAACATGATTACATCATGGTTGTGGTGGAAAAGCGACAAAGGCAACACATTTTATACTAGTTAAGTCCACACATAAGACTGATGACATTGCAAAAATATTCATGAAGGAGATTTTCAAATTGCATGGATTGCCTAAACAAATAGTCTCTGACCAAGATGTCAAGTTCACTTCCAATTTCTGGAAGGGTTTGTTTGCGTACTTGGGTACAAATTTGAACTTCAACACTACCTACCATCCTCAGACTGATGGGAAAACAGAAAGAGTGAATCAAGTGTTGGAGGAAATGATTCACATGTATGTGATGGACAAACCAATCAAGTGGGAAGATTATTTACACTTGGTAGAGTTTGCATATAACAATGGACATCAAGCATCCTTAGGGATGAGTCCATATGAAGCTTTGTATGGAAGGAGGTACAGGACACCAGTGACTTGGGATAATCCAGTGAAAAGGATTGTACTTGGTCCAGAATTTCTCAAGGAGATTGAGCAGGAGGTTGTAAAGATCAGGAAGAATCTGAAAGCAGCCTAGGATAGACAAAAAAGATATGTAGATAAGCATAGGGTGAATAGAGAGTTCAGTGTTTGGGATCATGTTTACCTTAGAGTGAGGGAAAAGAAGAGTTACTTGAATCCTGGAAGTTGTGCCAAGCTGTCACCTAGATACTATGGTCTGTTTGAAGTGTTTGAAAGAATAGGGCCAGTTGCATATAGACTTGAATTTTCTGCTAGCATTAGAGCTTAGAATGTTTTTCATGTTTCTTTAATTAAGAAACATGTACATGATCCTAAACATGTGAAAATTGGGATGTGATTTAGGTGGAACCCGAGGGAGAGTTCCAAACCAAGCCAATGCGCATCCTCGACTGGAAGGTCACAATGCTCCGGAACCGAGCCATACGACAGGTAAAGGTGCAATGGGAGAAATACTATCCTAAGGAGGCTACATGGGAGCTGGAGGATGCCATGTGATTGGCACATCCATTTTTGTTCAATTCTCTAGAGAACTGAGGGCGGTACCAGTGTAGCATTTTTGTTCAATTTTGTAAAGCACTGAGGACAGTGTTGTTGAAGGGGGAGGGGAATGTAACACCCTGGTTTTGACCCCATTTGCATTAAAAATGTATATGATGTAAATATTGTATTTAATCATGTTGTGGAGCTAAAGGCAAAATCCCCACCATCGATTTATCTTTTTATGTTTCAGTGATTAAAATTGACGCCAATGGTATTTTGTGCTACCCAAGCACATCATAATTTTGGACATCATGTAAATATGGAATTTAATTAAAATACCTGTAACCAGCTATGTCAATGCAACATTAAAATATATGGGGGCATGATTTCCTAAGGATAACGGTGGAGGAATATTCAAAACTTGACCATTGGGGAAAATCCAAAAGTCAAGGGGAAAACCCATCAAGCTGTCAACCACCATTCTTGTCTTACTCACCCAATCATTTATTTCTTCCAGAAATTGGTTGAGTTAGTTATTGCATGGGGATGGGAAGAGTACGGCAGTCCAAATTCGAATTGGAGAAGCCATCATTTTTTGGGAAACATAATTTTCACTTTTGGGGAAAGTTAACACCCAAAAATGCATGCCCATTTGGTTGTTCACCCATGTCCTCCATTTCCTCATGTAGTGGAAGATTGGAGATATGTTTTCCTTCACGTTTTTGTCTGGTGTGTGTGTTTTCCTTCATGTTGGGGGCATATTTCTTCATTTCTCCCCATAACCGGGAGGGTGTTTTCATAATACTCAATGCTGGGCTCTTTCATTCATGATTTGTTGTCATTTTCCTCATTATGCATGCCCAAGAAGTCTGTTTTGGTGTTGTGGAGTGAATGGCCAACAAAGAATTATGATGTTGGGGTTTGTAGCAGTCGATTTGGCTCATGCAGCGCCCATAAACATTGTTGAATTTGAATTGATCATTCTAGGTTGTTTTCCCCCATTTTACTAAACCGTGTTTTGTTGCAAAGCATTTTTCCTCAACCCAGAATTTTGTATCTTGCTGTGTGTGCATATTTTTCCTTGTTCTGAACTAGTTTGGAGTGGAATTGGGTCTGAAATAGCTTGATAAACCTAGTGCGGGAAGGAACCTCACAGACAAATCTAGAGGGGCTGGTTTTCTTCTTTGCACACCTTGAATAGCACTGGAATGGAAGGCATATCCTGAGGGACTATGTAGCAGAGAATGGGATGATTCCTTGTGTTGGGTATGTAGATGTTTTAGGAGCCAAGCCCGATTTGGTATGGGTGTCTATAGCTCTGTGGTTGAGCTCACTAGCTTAGTATTTAAACCTTTCCAGCTTCTTAGGAGCCCAATAAACCAAAATTTAGATTTGGATTGGCTGAATTTTGTTATGTCTTTGGCTATGTGTGAGCCTGTTGTAGTTCCCTTATTCTTGGTGGGAATCATGCCCAGCTCGGGGGTGGAAGTTTTGCTGAGAGATTGGTGAGCACATTGGCCTATGGTTGTGTGGAACGTTGCAGCGACATAGCTGGTTACAAGACAAGCTTATTTCAAGATAAGTATCTCTTGTCTATTTTATCTTAGCAACTGTGTGTGTTTATGAATCGATATGAACATGTTAAATGATTGAATGGAATGTATTTTTCTTTTGTTGTATGTCAATGATTTATGCATGTGTGAATGTGTTAGTTCAATGCATTTCATTTTATGTTCATGGGGCTAGTTTTCCCAAATATGATAGCAGCATAGTCACATCCTCTCTTTGGTAGAGGGGTGGGGATGTGACAACATTATATTCCTAGAGTATGACAAATTCAACAGAGAATGCAAGAAAGGGCTTACCCCAACAACTCATTAGGAATAGACAAAGCAAACAATCACCAAAATAAAATGTAAGCAACCTTCAATTTCTAAATCCAAGTCCAAATCACCAATATTGTTTCCTTCAACCAGATCTCCAATCAAATGTTTTGAGGTCACTAATAAGGATAATATTAAGGATAACTAGAAAAATAAGAAAGGGCATAAAGGGGACACCAATGTAGAGTAATAATGATAGATAATCCATTATAAGAATACAAAAGAGGAGCTAGTGGGAGAGGGAAAAATTGGAATAAAGGAAACAAGCAAAGTGACATAAGGAGGATACTTTGCCATAAGAGGATTAGATACTCAATAACAAAAGGAATCCAATCCCTTATTAATTTGTATGAAAGTGCCTATAAACAATCACTAAGATCACCTCCAATAATCAAGGGTCAACATCTGTGGAAGGTCAAACCCCAAACACAAAAAAACGATATGATTGTGATTCATAGTCCTCAATGAATGAGCTTCCTTCCAAACATAAATATATTTTCATTGTATATTGTTAGAAAACCAATTTGTTATATAGTACACTAATTTCTTACATAAACCAATATAATAGTTAAAGAATACTAATTTCCTATATTTTCATTTTATATTTTTTAGGAAACCAAACTTTTAAATAATACACTGATCTTTTCATCATTTCAAGATAAGATCATATGGAAATATTCGGATGCGTGCTTTTAAATTTTATATTAAAAGATGTTGTTTGTAAATTAGATTCATCAATTTGATTACAACTATTGTTTATTTGACTTTTAAAAATAAGAAGCAGCATCTACTATAGATTTATATGTGGCTACTACCATCTTGGATTATCCAAAATTAGACATTGCATCTACTATATATTTATATGTGGCAACTACCATCTTGGATTAGCCAAAATTAGACATTGTACAACTTGAGAAATAGGTAGAATCATATTAGTTCATTTACATTTTAATATCTTATCAAAACTTCAATCAAAACTTTAAGTTTACTATATTTAACATTTATTAAATTATGCATTATGGAATAGTGCAAATCCATAGATGAATAATGAATATGTATGAAAAGGTTCTCCAAGTTGTTGACTAGGATAAGCTTGAGAGTGAGGATCCAAATGTAGTGCTACATAATAATCTAATTCAAGAGGGATTTTATAAGATAAACTCTTAACTACATTGTCCCCGCTATGACATTGCATAACATGACTAAGAAGGAGAAAATGATTACAAATATAGAGAGGAGGCTCATCAAATGGTATAGTGATGAGATCACATAGGTATGATCCAACAAGTATATATACAAGTTCATATGCTTATTGAACATTGTATAATGTATGGATAAAATGGTGCCTAAAAATTGTGCATTTATTATGCAAGTACATTTGCATCACAAACTTCTACATCCCCACACCATTCCTCCATAAGAGACTCTTCTTGTTATTCTTGTTTATGATCATGATCACGGGCATATGCCCATTTATATTGATTTGTTTACTAGTGACATTGAGACATTATGATACATTATGAGAACTAAATATTTTTGGCATTGATCATTTACTTATCATCTTCTTGTATGTTATGTATGGTACTTTGCAATGTTTTATATAATGCATGATGTTTTGTTTATATTCCATTTAATATAATGTATCTTTTCATTTTACAATAATGATGTTGTTTCTCTATGAATTTTTTTTTTTCTAAGTGAAATGTGCTCATTCATTAGATATTCTAATAGCATCGGATCTTAATACCGAGACTTGAGCTTGAGACCATGACCCAAGTTCAAGCTAGGACCCCATCTCAAGACTATGACTTGATCTTGGGACCAAGATATTAACTTAAGACCAAGACTTTAGCTCAAAACACAACTCAAAATTGGGATTAGGAAATAATCTCAATATAATATCAAAGCTATGTTAAGTACCTTACTTACTTAAGCAAGGCTCAAAACTAAGAACTTAGCTCAATATCATAATGTGACCTATGATTAGGACAAAGTCTTATAACATGTGCTCATGAGTGAGAAATCTTTATTTTCTATTGTGAACAAAATTTTTGACCTATATCTTCTAATTAAAATTTGAAATCACTAATAACATTTCTATACTAAATTTCAACCAACAAATCATTTTTTGACCGTATTTTTACTAGCCATTTCCACTAATTGTTTGACCTAGAAAATTGTTGTATTAAACAATTTGGACCAAAAATTCCAAGGTAGTTTCAATCAAGATTTTGATGGTTATTTCAACCTTACAAATACTGACCATAATTTTTACCCATATTGAAAATATTAGCACAAAATCAATTTCAAAAAACTTTCTGTAAGAAATTTTGATCTTTATATTTGATGCATAAAAATAATATTTTTTGAACCAACCTTATCAAAACATAAGGATTTTAACTGTTGTGATTTCTCTAAAAGAATGATACATGAAGAATTCCTTTCTCTCTCAAAATATTAGACTCTTGGATTCTTCGCTACCTATATAACATTTGAAAAGGCCTTGATATGCTAATGAAACGCATATTTAAAATGAAAAAAAGTGTAGAGAGCTCAAAGATGGGAAACAGAGACAGAGATGTCAAATTCCCATGATAGATATTAACTCTAGGAGTCGTTGACTACCATAGTAGGTTTTAATACAGGGTAATGATCACTTAGAATAATATTTTCTACATTGGAGAGCTTACTAATGTGGATTTTTGGAGGGTTTCTATAACATAGAATAGAAATTGCATTCTTATGTTTTGATTGGATCATAAGAAGAGGGTCATGACTGGTTGAAGAACACTATAGAAGTAACTTATATTTAGATAATTAGTTGAGCCATGACACATTTGGTGTTGGCTTAAGTGAGAATCAATATCCAGTTTACAACCATTTTCCCATTTTCCCTTATTGCATGTTAGCCTATCTTGAGGAGTCACATATCCTTAGTGGGAACCTATGAATGAGGGGTGAATAATTTCAATACAAATAGTTTTTATATACAAATTTAAATAAATATATGGATTTTCTACTCTATTACATTATGTTATGATTTATTATTTCCTTGTTCTTGCATTGATCATATGTATATACATGAAAATAAGATTAAAGTATGGTTCTCTACTTTCTAAATACTATCTATAAGTTAACATGGATATGATTAATGTTACTTATGATTATAAGTTTTGTTATTTTAATATAAAGTTGTGATCAGTTCATGATGTTATTAGATTATTTTCATGCTAGGAAATATTGTAAATTTTTAGAAAATCTTTATTATAATGACGAGAGGAAAGAAGTTTTTGTTTAATATTGTTATTTATATCTTATATGATAATGTTTTTCTCTTGTTTTTTTAGTTTCCACTCATAAAATTAGTGTTGTACACTAATAAATTGCATGACAAAGTAGTTACACAACTCACATTGGTTGAAATGAGAAAATTTATGAGATTCTACTAGGAAAGGGAAAGTAAATGGGTACGTGACACTTTTCTTATTTGAAATAAACAAAATGACAAAAAAACACCTATGAAAGAATCCAATCATAGAAGGTTACTTAATAATTCCCTAATCCAATCATAGAAGATTTCCCTCAATTTGGTATTTAGCTTCAACCTATGCAAAGAGTCATGTTGCAATGTGGAAAAATTACCTAGAAGGAATAAAATTCTAACATGAAACAATGTGGTGATAGTAAGGATTTTAAACCTTAGAAAATGAGCAACATTCATTTTAGCATTCATGTAGGGTTAATATGGTAAAGAGACCATGGTGGTAATAATAAAGACTCAAAAATTAGCCCTATGGGTTAGCTCAAGTGGTTGTGTGCTATGTAATGCAAACATAATGTCTCGGGCTCAAATCCCCAAGTGGTTATGCAAGGGCCTCACATGATGTCCCCAGTGGTTTAGGGTGCAATTAACTACTCCTAAACAATTTAACTTGGATATCATCCTCAAAATGAGGAGAAGTGCCTGAGGGTTTCCAGTGAATTGTTCCTAAAAAAAATAACCGATAAAAATGAATCTTCTTACAATTTTAAAAATATGATACTTATAACAAATAATAAAAATCATAATATATGTTAATCAAATATAATCATAAACAAAATTAAGAATATCTTTATAGATATGAAAGAGAAAGATTTGATGTTTACATCTAATACAAAAAATTGTTATATTAAAATATAAAAAGAGGGAGAGGGAGAAAATTTACATATAAATAGAAATAGTATAGATATGATATTAATATAATATATTACAATGCGGATATAAATATCTCAATAATAATTAAAATTATGTTTTTATATATCCATATCTATTTAAATTGTGAATTTAAATTATATGGAGTTTGGTGAGACTATAACTAGTCAAGATCAATTTTAAATAACAAAAAAAATTATAACTCAAGAGATTTGATAAATCCAAAGTCATGATGGAGCTATGATGATATCTACCTATTAGAATCAAAAAGTCCTACATGGATCTTGCAAGTCTTTTAGGAACATGACTCTTTAGTGCACACCAAATATGAGATTTTTTGTATAATCAAGGAGATGTGATCTTTTGTCTGAAAGTGACTTAATAACCACATTAGGTTTTCTAAATTCAACATAAGGACAATACCACATGGAGCATAAAATGTGGATTATAGGGTTGTACATGTCCTAGAGAAATTAATTTGTGTCTATCATATAGACCATTATGGTGACAAATGCGGTCTGAGGGATTCTAAATGCAATTCCAAGGGGATTAATTTTGCATGGTGTGTTTCAATAGATTGGAAGGAAAAATAACTCAAGAAATATGCTATGTAAGCTAAATAATAATGGAAGACTCTAAATATAATGTAAATAATGGTTAATGATAATAATAAAAAATGAGATATATAAAGGAAGATAAGTATGATGAGAGTTAGGTAGAAGATGAATCTTGTAGTTTCTAATGATTTTAGGTTTATCATAGTTTCATCACCCCTATGTTATAGATGAACTCCATATGTAGAATCATTCCAATCCATTGCTTGGGATAGAAAAAGTGTGGAGATTCTAGATCTCATCACTAATAGAGCATCCCAGCATTGAAGTGATATTAGTCAGTGAAGTCTCAAAATTCCAAGCTCTCATAACAACCACATGAAAGAAAGATACCTACTCAAAGCTAAAAAGATCAATATTAATGAAGAAATCCTCTACAATAAAAAAGGTAAGAAAATTTACATCATCCTCAAAGGGTAAATACCTTATGTTTAAAAAAATCATTGATAGAAAATTTCATGGGAAATTGGTCTAGTCATAAATTCATTGAGCTCTGACAAATCAATAATGGAACCAATTCACGTATGGCTCATTGAATTTGTTCCTTTGTAGAAGAGGATATATTGCACTATTTGTATTCTAGATCAAGGAAGATAATGATCTCATATTTCAATGTGGCCCATATTTTATGGGATCAAAAGGATTATATTTGTTCCTATGGACACTCAATTTCAAATCAAAGGAAGACATTCCCAAAGTAGTTCTAGTATTGTTCCAACTTCCACTCCTCCCAACGATATTTTTGGATGATCCAAGATTTTATCTTATAGGTATCAACATATGGAAATTCATGGAAACATCCCAAAATCTTGCCAATACACTTGTGCAAGACTCTGCTTGGAAGTGGATCTCTAAAAGGGGCTTTACGAGGCCATATTCTATAAAAACGTTGGCTCTAAATGCCACATTCAAGTGTTGGACTATGAAAAACTCCCCTTCAAATGCAATCTATGCCATGGGTATGAAAAAATTGATAGAGAATGAAAGAAGGTCCCTTCCATCACTACGATCCTTCCCTCACAAATCCTTAGGAATATGAAAAACAAAAAACCACCAAAAGAAAGAGTAAGAAACCTTCAACATCTTAGTCCAAGTCGAAATAATCATTGACCTTCAACAAATATCTTGTAAATTGTTTTGATATCCTCAACAAGGATAATATCGAAGATGACCCAACAAAGGTGGAAGGGGGCATAGAGGGTACAACAATGGAAGAGTAAGGACACACAACAAATACCCCATTGGAAGAAGAAAGGCATACAAAAGAGGAGCTAGTGGAAGAGGAAAAATTCAGAATATAAGGAACATAGGTGGTTGTGGAAAAAGGAGGAGAAGTACAAGAATAATATGGGATCTCTCAATAAAAAAAGGAACCTAATCCATTTACACATTTGTATATAGGGACCCTTAAACAAATATTGAAATTGTCTTTAACAACCAAGAATCAAAAGATGCGAACAAAAATCCCAACCAAACCTAACCATAACAAAGTGATATAAGAACACAATCCTCATTGCCCAAATATACCTATTCTCTATCAACTTCATTCCAAACATAAATGTGTGCCCCTTATATATTATTGGAAAATCTGATTTTTAAACAGTACACTATGTTAACCATGTTGAATTGAAAAAGTCCAATTTCCATTTCATGTTTTTTTCAATGGAAAAAAAATCGCAATTCATTCATTAATCATGAACCACACTGTACAAAAAGGATGTATCCATTCAAAGTTGGTACATCACAAAGTTCCCCCTATCAGTGCTCAAAAACAATATCAAGGAAAAAAGTTGTCATGTAAGATAATCCTCAAAAAACCTTCAAGGACAAAATGCAAGAGTTCAGAAACTCACTCTGGCTGATCTTGGAGATCAAATTCAGTCTCAATACCCACCTAGATGACCTAGGTTCTCCATCTATTCTCTGCAACCTAAATTCCCAGTTTACAAATATAAATAGCTATCATGTTTTTGTTTTCTATAAGCGTGACAAAAAGAAATATCATGGACTAGTCCCATATAACGGAGAATATATTCAAAGAGAGGCTTAAGAATGATATTTTTTAGCGACTTCTTTAATATGGTCTAGACGATCACTAAAAGTGAGTTGCCAAAGACCTGTAAGAGTTGAATTCTGTTTGAAAGTGCCAATTGAAACATAATTCTAAAGGCCTTCATCTCCACTAGATTGTTAGTTTCTCTACCAATCCCTGCTACAAATTTATACCAATGATCCTTTGATAAATATAATACCACTAGTTCCTACCATCGCAAGAATGTCTTGTGAAGCACCATCAAAATAACACTAGGTGATGGATTTATCAATAAATTCCCCTCTAATAGTTCTATGTCTGATAGGGTCTGGGGCATGTGGGAGAAATTCCATAATTGATACACTCTTAGAATCATAGACCATAGTTGGAACACAAATATCCTAAAAAACAACTTTATTCTGGGCTAGACATATGCCCCAACTCATAATGAGTGCTAAGGCTTTGAAATCTTGAAAATCAAAATTGTTGGACCATCAGTGAAAAGCTTCAACCAGGGTTTCACCTCTCCAAGTGAACTGAACTCCATAGTAACAAGAAACAAAATTCCACATATCTAACAAGTAAGGACAATTATTAAATATATGATCGAATGATTCAAGTGATGCAAGACAAAGTGGGAATCTGTTGGCCCAATACCTAGGAAAGAGATAATTTTGTCCCAAAGAGGTATTTTAACACTAAGGGCCATGTTAGGATTTATAATCCTTCCTTGTCCAAACTGGTCTATTACATTATATTTTCCTAACTTAGGAGTCATTTAGTTATTATTGGGTCCACTAGTACCATTGGGTCCACTTGACTTAATGGGGCCACATGTACTAGTCACTAGAGTGCGGGGTACAAAGATAGAGGATAACTATAACTCATTTCACATTCATGCATTAGTTTATGCACCTCCTAGACCAATCCCTACAATTTAGGAGTCACTAGGAGTGTCAGCACCAACTCCTTCGGTTGTTGGAAGTTGGTGACCAGTCAAGCTTAGTTATGCTTCAGTTACATTCAGTTAGATGTCCTCTAGTTTAGTTAGCGCCAATATTGGATGGATGCATGTGGCCCAGGTTCATATTCTCACCTACCACATTAGTTAAACTAGTTTAACTAATTATAACTGATTAAGAGACTGAATTAGACAACTGGAACTTAGGTAGTTAGCTCCGATAGTGATTTAGACACTTCTTGTTAGCCATGCAATCAGATTGAGTTGGTGGATTCAAATCCTATCCACATGATTCAAATTCCATTATTTGTAACACTGTTATATACTAATGGGATTAATGAAGTTTATACCATAATTATATTGAGCAATACTTGTATGTTTCCTATGAAATGTGTCTTGTTCAGTGGGTATTATTCATTTCTTTACACTGCATAATTATTCAATCTAATTGCACTCATTGGCTGAAGATCAATGGCACATTAATTCTAATATGGTATCTATCCTCCTTAGCCAAGCTTCAGGTCTGTCTATTCTCCATTGTACACAAGAAGCAGTTGGGTTTCCACAGAAGTCCCGCAAAGTGTTCCTTGCTAACTCTGGATTCATTCAGAGTGGCAATGCAAGCGTGGAGGAACTTGAAAAAGTGTACATGTTGAGAGGAAAGGATTGATTCTGACATAGTGTGAATTGTTTTTGTTTTTGCAGTGTTTTCTTACAGGTGCTACGTAGAGTTATTGAATAAATTGACTGATCATAAGGAGAATTGATGGAGAATCAATATTTCTTACCCTGAATCCTGACACCCTTCAATTATTTTGATTGGAGGGTAGATATGCAGGTCTCCTTGCAAAAGCTTGGCCTGTACGGGATGAAAATCGGCCGAGAAACTGAACCTCATCAGCCTATTGAGAAAAACAAATTCTTGAACCAGTTGGATGAATCCTTTGGCTTCCTTTTTGCTCACATCTCAAGAGACCTCCTCTTTCATCTTGAAGGATTGAAGTATCCTAGAGAATATTGGGAGAAGCTTTAATTATTGTTTGGAAATAAATATGAGCTTTGAGGACTATTGACACAAACCTAGTTGACAGGGGTTTGCTCTCTGTTGACACCTAAAGCACCTCAATCTCCCTGAGCACCGACCCAGACAGGTTTTACCCCATTCGGCAACACCTGCAGAGAAGATGAAGTCTCACTTGAGATGTTCGAGGGGGATCTGACAAAACCAAGTTTCTGTAGTATAGAGGAGGACCATGTGTGACTACTTAGTGACTAATTACAACATGAGTCCATAGATCTAGTCATTCACATTATGCATTAACAGATCACAGTAACATAAGATCATTTAATAGATCACGACAATATAACACGATTCAACAAATTGTAGCAACATAACTGATTCTCAGTAAACAAATTGATGCACAGACAGATCTAGAATTTTATCATCATTTAAAGCAAAAACACATCACATCAATCACATATCCATGTCACAGATACTCATTACATTCATTATTGGATCACATAAAATAGGAAAAAGGGAAAACAGTAAAAGACACAGTAATTCTACTCAACCTTCGTCATGTCATATTAACTTCTCTAGAAAAATGCAATTCACCAAAATAGTTCCTCAAGTCGTATACACAAATCAACAAGTTCAAAACCGAGCTCTGTCTCAAGAAAAAACCAAGTCTCTCCAAAGCCTTAACATTTACAATTCGACATCTACTTATAGGCTTATGCCTTTACATCGATGGTCCACTTAACTAACTTCCTAACTAATTCTCAATAGAATCTTCAAAATGGTGACCACTATCTACGATATTTGGTCCAAAACTACAAAATATGACTTAAAATACATAAAATAATATAACTGTGACTTGCATGTTGTTTTCCACTTGCACGGTATCTTTGAACTCGCACAGCATCCACGATGCTGTGCAACCAACTTATCCCCAAAAACCACCTGCCAACAGTTCCCCAACACAATATTGTGTCTCTCCCTCGAGCCACGTCACCTAGACATGGTGTACTCATTGATATTTATCTTGAAGTCTTTGTACTGTCAAGTAATCCCCTTCACCTGTTATTTTACCTTCTCAGTGATCTCTTGACACCCTGTTAAATCATGCGCCAACGGGTGCTCCACTATCTTATCATCAACCTCCTTTTTGGCTTGTTGAACTGCCTCTAGTGTTGAAAAGTCCTTAATAGAAAGCTACGCTCCAATATATTTGAATTCATATAACTGTGTATTGTGCTTCTGCTGATGCTCCAATGCCTTAACAACGCACTGTTGCAACTCCTTCAGCTCAGCAGAATTAGTGATGTGAATGACTGTTGGCAACACTCTTAGTGATGTCTTCAATGTTGCCAACTGCCCCTCTACCTCCTGCAATTTCTTGGGCATTTTCTCTAATTGCTTGTCCTAGACTACGCTGCCCCAAAATTGTGTACTCACTTCAGTTACCTTCTTTGCTTCCTGCTCCATCTCCTCTGGCTATGTCGCCACGTCCTCCATAGCACTCTTGCTTTCTACTACTTGCTCAGGTGGTGTGTATGTATGTACCATAGCATTCAAAAATTTATTGTCATGCTCCAGTTGCGCAATCACCATCCCAAGCTGCTGCACTTTGGCCTCTACATCTTCAGCCGTAGCAACTTCTAGCACTCGTTCACAGAATTTTGAAATTACCTTCTCTAATTGTTCCTTGTGATCCCAAATGTGTGCCTTTTCGACCACTAGTCGATCTTGTTCCTTTTTTATCTCTGTAATCTCCTCAACGCTCTTAACCCTCAATTCCTCTTATGCCTTCTTCAGTGCTTCGACCTCTCTCCGCTCTTCTTCCTCCTTCTCTTGCGATCGCAGAAATTGACCGCTGATGTTCTATTCTCTGTCTGCCAACTCATGATTGGCGACTCATTGCATATGTACCAACGTCTATGTGGAAAGCATGTTTATGTTGATGGAAAAGTCCTATAACTATTGCAGGGAGGCATTTAGATCCTCGTTGTTGGTCTCAATAGCAGTCGAGGGAATTTGTACATTCCAAACCCACATGCCAGTGTTGATTGAGCGAAAGTCCTGCATAGTTGCTTTCTCTGGTGCTTTCTTCAAAACTACATCACATAACAAATCAAGTCATGTTCTTACCTCAGCAAATCCTTCTTGCACTGATTTATTCATCTCCTTCGATGTCACATTTGTTGCAGTTGTAATCGCCTTGATGAGTCGATTCAACTATGCCTCTATCCCTGGTGTTGCGCTACTAGTCGCACCCTTCTCCCTGCGCTTCTTCATTCTTGATTCTTCAAATGTGCACTCTGCTTTCGAGTCAGTGGGTTTTTTGTTGACTCTACATTGGAATCATGGTGACTCTGCTGATTAGGATTCAGTACTGGATCAATTGGCGAATCTGTCGGTGGCCCTCTTTATAATTCTTCCAAGCTGACCGATTCTCTCCACTCTATGGGCCAATCATTAACAATTTCCTCCAACTTCGCATCAGACAAATTGTAAGGTGTCGGCAACCATTTCTTCTCTGGGTCTCGTCATGCTTGCACATGAATGGCATGTGGGACAATCGTGAACCAAGAAACCCGCTGGAACTTCATCACGGCCTCCTCAGATAGTCGTGGGAATTTTATCATTACATCCCGCAGTGCTTCCCAGTAAATCTAGAACTGAACCGTGCAGTCCTTCAATCCGTCAGCTTCCTTAACCCACCAAAGGTTCTATTAGCGTGATCCCTTGCACACTTTTACGACATCCACATTGATACCTTAATAGTCATATGGATCCATACATACCACGAGCACAATTAAGATTAGTATCCAACTGTATGTGAATGGGCGCAACCCCGCTTGGACTGTCACTGCATCCTCCATCAACTAGTTCATTAGAAACAACGACCAATTCATTTTTACTCCTTTCATGCATTGATCTACGCATGCAATAACCCTAGAATTACATTGGGTAGGCATTTTTATCTGCACAATCTTAGTAGCCAAAATTTGCACACCAATGCGGATAGTTGAATCATTGATGTTGTCAATGCGATATGCCCTTCTGGATCACTTCAAATTGTATCTCTTCTTTAATCTTTCCACAAGTCTCTTGTCAGTATCCCTTCCTCTAAAATACTGCGAGGGGCATGGCCCATCCTTAAGAAGCCCCATGATGTCTGAAATTAGTGCTACTGTGATTGCGACTGGTGTGTCCAGCCATAAAGTCCCACCATGAAAACAAAACAAAATCTTCTTTACACAGGCAATTGCCCCATTCAGCCCCCCAAAATGCGGCATGTTAATCAATCCCAATAGTCTTTCTTTTTCCACGTCGCGCACCCAATCCAGTGGAATGTGTAATATCGAGACGCCTCCAACCACTACCATAGGTTCGTAGGGTTCCTTGGTGATTGTTGTCGACGCAAGCAAATCGTGATCGTCATACTTCATTCCTATCAGTGCAGGCACAATATCCGTAGTGCATGTCATAACCTGCGGTATCGTCGACATCTTCACTGGGTATTTATGGTTCTTGGTCATTCTCCTTGGCTTCATACTAGGCCGCATGGGAGGCACGTACCCGGGGATATCCACAACGGAAACCCCTGTGTGGGCTGCCGACTCCATGGCCCCTGAAATCGAAGGACCTGCCTGCGCAGGTGCCTCCTCTTGTGTCCACGTAGACGTTCTGGTCTGCCGCTTCTTCGGTTCCGGGGAGCTAGGTCGTTGCCCCCCCTTCTTCTTCTTCAGAACGGAGGAAGATCCCACTGACATACTTGATATTTCTTCCTCAATCGTGACTAGAATGGCTAGTGAATCCCTCTCAATGGAAATTTCAACCCCAGTGAGAGGGAATCCCTCTAACTTGCTCGTGTTGCATGCCCTGTAATGTTCAGTGGGAACTTGACTCAAATTCACTCTGCAGCTCAGCTAATATCTGCAACTTAACTCAGTGTAACACAACACAACTCTTCTGTGATAATTCTGCAACTCAATCTTTGCACGATGGTTAATGTCGACCACATTCAACCCCTTCTTATAGCACTGAGCCAATCACACCTTCATCATGACCATATCAACTTTAATCATTTCAATCAAATCATGAATTAATCACCTAAATCCACTGACGATCTTGTCAATCCAATGGTCAGATCGGCCATAAATACACATTGCTTCAACAAGTGCCACTGGTTAACTCCTTTAACTGTCTACATTTATTACTGAATTGACTATGTCGCGGCCCTATGGTCATCGCAATAGATCTTCCTAAGTGTACTATTGAATCCTCTACTTGCGCATCCCCTTCCTCTTGGTGCACCATCCTTCTCACTATCATCTCATGCATTTTTTTATCACGCAATGCTTCAAGCATCGCATAGCTCTATCCCCGTCTTATAGGGCTTCAGCCTACTACGATTCACTACCTTTGGCAGCATCACTCCATCTAAGTATTGCAGTTGTACTGCACCTCTTAAAGTAATGGAATTAATGAGATATGGACCTAGACAATGCATCTATAACTTACCTGGATGCTTCACGAATCTATTTTCATACATCAAAACTAGGTCTCCTTGTTGAAACTATTTGTGCTTAATATGTCGATCATGCCAAGCCTTATTTCGATCCTTCTCAACGCTCTAGTGAAAACCTGCAACAAAGTGGTCTTCCTTTGAGCTAAACTAACTGCGCTAATATCTCTTCTAACACTGCTTCATCGTCCATTCCTGTCACTGCTACGATGCACAAACTTGGAAAAATATACTCCATAGGCATGATTGGCTCTTGCCCATACACCAGTTTGAATGGTGTCTATATTTTCAACCTTTTACAAATGGTGCGATATGCCCACAAGATTGTTGGAATCTTCAAATCCCAGTCATCACAGTTGGCGTTACATACCTTTGTAAGCACATGATCCAACACCTTGTTGAACACCTCCACTGTCCCATTCGCTTGTGGATGATACGTGGTACTCTTCTTGTGTTGTATCTAAATTTCATCTATCAATCCGCTGATTGTGTGGTTGATGAAGTGACTCCCCTTGTCCCTCATCAATATCCTTGGGTACCTAGACCAAGTAACATTTTTTTCTAACAAGAACCTTGTTGTTGTCACAATGGTGCAATCCATAATAGGTGCATCCTCTGCCCATCTTGTCAAGTAATTTTTCATTGTAATGATGTACAGCACACCAATTCTCTTCCTAGGTGGTTGATTGGTCCCACAAAATCCATAACCCATTTATCAAATGGTTGCAATGTGACCTAAGGTACCGGTGGCATCTCATCCCTCCTCGATGGTTTTCTGATTCTTTGACAGACATCGCAACCCTAGGCATAATCTGTCATGTCCCCATGTAGAGTGGGCCACCCAAGCCCTGTGTGGAGCACCTTCCTTACAGTAGCATGACCTCCATAGTGTCCTCCAGTAATTCCTGCATGTGCCTATACTAGTATCTGCCCTTGTTCATGCGGTAGGAAACATCACCGTAAGATCTCATCTAGTCTTAGTTTATAGAGTTTTCCAGCAATCAATTGGAAATATGTTTCCTTAACAACCAACTGCTTCTTTTGACTTGTAGTAAGCTCTTCTGGTGCAGTTCCCATCTCCAAAAACTGGATTATGTGCTCATAGTAGTCATCCACCATATCGACTCTGAATAGTTGCGCATCTGGAAACCTGTCTTCAATTTTTGTTGGTTCCTCACCGGTATCAATCTGCGATAAGTGATATTGGCCCGCGTTCAAGCGACCTGGCTTCACAATTATCTCAAAATCAAATTCCTAAAAGAGAAGTAGCTAGAAACATATCTTCCCTCCCAACACATGCTTATTGACTAGGTATTTCAAAGAAGAATGGTCCGTGAACATCTTGAAATGACCACCCAATAAGTAATGGCGAAACTTTTGTAGAGCATATAGCATCACCAAACCTTTGCTTTATGTGGTAGTGTAATTTTTCTCTACAGATGATAGCTTCCCACTAGTGAAAGCAATTGGGTGATCAAGATCTCCTTCTCCTGGCTGGGCCAACACCACTCCCAGTGCAACTGATGATGCATCCACATGGACATGGAACTCCTTATTCAAATCAGGAAAAACCAATATTGGTGTAGATGCCATCTTCACCTTTAGTGTCTCAAAATTGCACTGACACTCCAGATTCCATACAAAGACCACATCCTTCTTCGGTAACCTCTCCATAGGAGCTGTAATCGCAGCATAACCACTGATGAACTTGGAATAGTATCATGTATGTCCCATTGTCGCTCTCAATTGCTTCACATCTATTGGTAGTGGCAAGCTCAAAATCAGCACAATATTTGCAAGGTCAACCAACAGGGCCTTGCTTGCAAACAATGTGACCCAAAATCATCCCAAACAGTTTGCATAAAATACACTTCTTCAAGTTCAACGTGATCTGATGCTATCGACATCGCTCCAACATCAGTCGCAGGTTTTCCAAATTATATCTGATCAATCCATGTAAACTTGCATAAACTTCTAAATAAAATCCTTGAATGTAGAGACAACAACCATGGAAAATATCGCAGGCGCATTGTTCAGCCCAAATGGCATCACAGTGTACTAAAAACAACCCCATTTAGTAACAAATGTTGTCTTGTGGCAATCCTCCTTCGCAATCCTGATTTGGTGATAGCCCAAAAACCCATCCATGAAAGAATACATTTCTTGACCTCCTACTCCTTCTAGCACCTCATCAGTGAAGGGTGTCGTAAAGGGATCATGCATACAAGAATCATTCAATTTTCTCAGGTTAACACAAATTCAAACCTCACATTTCTCCTTATCTTGGAACACCATAGGACTGATCCATTTTGATTCTTCAACCGGATCAATTATTCCATCATCTAGCATCCTATCAAGCTCACCTTTAACCTTCTCTTTGTATTGTGGATTCAGGCGATACGGCCTCTGCCTTAATGGTTTCTCATATGGCTTCATCAGAACCTTCATCTCTCCTAAGTCTCCCAGTATTCCCTTCATCTTAGAAAACTTGGTAGGAAACAAATATTTAAATTCATGCAACAAGTCCATGATCTTCGCCATGGTCTCTTCATCCCAGTAGTCCCCAATATTCGTGAACTTTGGATTCTCCTTCGTTCCAATGTTGACCTTCCTAATTTTTGATGGTTGATTCATGGGATCCGTTGGTACGTTAGGTGTGGTGACATCTTGACTCCCTTCTATCTCTAGAATATTGATATTCCATGGATCATCCCCATCCTCAGGTCCTCTAGTCACATTATAACATTCCATCAATGACGACATCGTAAATTGCACATGTGGATCCACCGGATATGCAACTTGTACTACCTTTTCAACAACATTGCAGATAAGCTGCAGTACATTGTGAACCTCTAGGTTAGTTTCCGCAAAACTGAATGTGTGAGTAAAATAGACCATCAACTCTTCCCAAGTAGTAATCTCTCTGAGCAACTCGAATGATACATATCATGATCATGGCATCTCCTCCAATCTGTGAATAAAGGCATGGACCCACACATTCTTTGGTAGTGATGCCCATAAGGTATGCCACTCAATCAAATCATCACCTGGATTATTATTTCCATCGTATCGTCGAACATGATATACTTCTGCATTACCAAAGCGAACTGTCATCAATATTTGACACTGCGACCAACCACTGATCGACTTCTAATTGGTCACCCACCATCGTACTGGAGTATCCTTGAGCGCTTCATCCAATGCTAGCAACCACTGTGGTTCTGACACTCTCTTCAAATTCAACTAGAAATTTAGATAACTCAAGTAGCCCTTCATATATATGTAACTCAACAATCTTAGTCGTCATGTAGCACAACGACTGTGTGATCAAGACACACTTCCTAAGTGACACCTCGTGCATGTGATTCTGCCAATTCTATAGTGCATCATCAGAGTCAAAAGATGCAGAGTTGCAATTGCACAAACTGAGCTCACCACCGACTGTCGGATGGATGTAATCCTTTGAGATGTTACATTCATGATCCCGAGCTTTTGTAGCTTCATCCCTCACCGGATCAACATACCTTCTTCTTTCAGTTGGATCCATCGGAGCGACGAACCTGATTTCATGGTTTTCAAAAGTCATAACACGTTTCTTAAAGTTGATCACCGCCAAGCTGTCATTGGCCCATCCAATTCCTAGCAAAGTAGGATAAGAGCCTCCACCATCGACAACATCAATGACACCAAAATCTACATAATTTTTCATCCCTTCGACTTCCACAACAATGTTCAGAACTCTCCCAACTGGCGTTACCCTATCCTGGTTAGCCAGTCGCAGTTGTATGCCTTGTTAGGATATTAACATCTAAGCCTAGATCCAGGATGACTGAATCTACCTCATAGTCCACAATCTGAATATTGATGTGCATCTCTTTTCCCGTCTTTCTCTTATGTAAAGAGTTCATTGCGGAATCTTTTTTACCCTTATATAGTTGATGCAAAAGACTCTCAATATAGGCAAGAGAATCAGTATCTCTCTTCGACACCAAAAAAATCTCAAGAAAATCCTGCAAGGTACCATGCTACCATGATGGTCCTACTATCGAAGTGGAATCAAAAGTAGATGGAATCTCATAGATAGGAAACCTACAATAATTTCTTCCTATCACATCACGCACTTCAAAAAAAATGTCTCTTTCAGCATTGATGTCAAATTGCACCTTATTCTTCGCAGCCAACCGAATTTGTGGAAGCAGGATATCGTCTCCCATCCTATTTTGTCCCCGAGTAATGACAACAACATCAACATCTTACGTTCTTGGTTCTGCTGAAATCGTTGCAACAGTGGGTCCCTGATTCAGGTTCAACGATGGATTCACAAGTTGATTCACATTCTGAGTCACGTTATGGTTCTAGTTCTGAATTTGATTCTGGTTCTACAATTAAATTTGATTATGCCATTGATTCTGATTCTGCAATTGATTATGATTATACAATTGATTTTGATTCTGGTTCTGCAACTGAGGCACATTCCCTTCATGCCACTTCATGATCAACTGTGGACAATTCTTAACAGTGTGATCGATAGTGATACAATACCTACACTGTGTTTGCAATTGCATTCAGTCTCTCTGATAATGTCCCAATATGCCACAATTATAACATTGCACTGGTCCATGACCTCATCCTCCTCCTCAACCAAATCCTCCACCTCGTCCTCCTCGGAATCCTCAACAGAATCCTCCTTGCTACTGATACTGCAGTTGATTAAATTCTTGCTGTGGGAGATAGTGCTGTTAAACATACTGTTGTGGATGAACATATTGTGGTTGCTGCGGAACCATCTACATTTGGTTATACTGCAGTTGTGGCACAAACTGCTATTGTAATTGTGGCTGCGATAAAAACTGCATATGTGGTACAAACTGTGGTTGAGGTGGTGGTTGTACCACCTGCGGCTACGACTATTGTACCTTATGATGATCCTCTCCCTTCACATAGTATGATTTGTATGTTATTTCTTAGAGTATTTCATATGCATGGAAATCCTTGTATTCATGCCCAACAGATCGGTAGAATGTATAGTATAGGTTCGTCATCTTCGTTACCATCTTCTGCATATATCTGCATTCTTCATGTCGATGTTTGTAAACTTGGAAAATACGGCACCATGGCACACTGCCACACTCAATGGGTTTGACGCTACTCACAATAGGTAGTTTCAGTAATCTGGGAAATTATCTTTAGTATGTCCATCTATGCCACATCAAGTGCACCAGACATCCTCGCGACGTTCTTTTCCTTTCTTAATATCTTGCAATTGGAGCGTCAAGTTTTCCAACTGCGTTTGGATCTGATTCATCTGAATCGCACTCTCACCAATTGGAGAAGCTTCCAACTTCATTGCGATCTCCAGAGCCTCGCTTTGTTTCATGATCTTTTCTTGCATCAATGGTAGTCTAATATGATTTAGTAACACCGTGATGAACCATTCCTTATGCTGGATATTTCTCATCTTAAAGCTAACTCTTGCCATTAGTGTCTTAAATATTTGATCAAAATCCCAAATAGTTTCATTAGGATACTGCTTAATATTATTCAATTCCATAATATATTGTGCTTCAGACTTTGAATTTTTGAACTCTTCAATCAATCCTTTTCTAACTCCAGCCAATGGTTTCAATGGGACCCCCGTAGGGTCTTATATAAATTTCATGTTCCAATCCAACGCGCGAACTCAAAAGGTCATCACCAATTGACCTTTCTTAACCTCATCATCCGTAGTTTGTTTAACAGTCCATATGATTCACACAAGAACTAATATTGTTCATGATCCTTGGTCTCATTCCCAAGAAACGGGTCTAACTTCACATCGTCGCTCGCCATCATGATCCTTCTTCCTACAGTCGCAGATCTACTATTATTAGAATGCAGTTGACAAGTTGGACATGACGGTGTCAAACTTGTATTCCTTCCTGAGTGCGGCGCAATGCACGGAGGTGTGGGTATGTTGTTGCTCTGGGTCGGTCCTTCCTCTAGCTCTAATGTAGCCTAGTCATCTCCTTCGTCGTTGTAGGGTCTCTTTGTCCTATGTGGTCTTCCTTCATGGCTTCGCATCTCGGTCGCAGCAGTACTCTCTCATGTCCTCTGCGTCTTCTCTTGCCAAAACCTTTCATCTACTCTTGTAAAAACACTTCCTTCATCGACTTCCCTCACAATCCCGTCGTAACTTCCATCCATCCAACCCTCGTCTCTGCGATACCCGCATCCTTTGCACACCAGGATTCTACTACTCGAGATGCATATTCAATATGCCCTTTTCACAGATAAGCATCTTAATGGACAGTTGCTTCGACAACTGGAACCTACCTCTTGGTCCATTGAAGAAATCCATTTCTACTTCATTATAAGATTTAGTTATATCGACCGCGAACTAAGTGATATAGCCTTCGAAGATACCATTGATCCAAACTTCAACCACCCTTGACACTCTGTTATCTACCGCTTCCAACTCCTGGATCAACTCTGGGGTCCAGGTAGTTGGTTCACCTCCTTCAAAATTAGTCTTTTGATAGGTCAAGCGCATCATCTACTCATACAGGATGATCAAAAATTCATAGAAAAAGTACTCATGAGGATTGTTGTGCATATATTTTTCTAGCCACTTATCCGTCATCGGTATAGGTTTCTAATTTTATTTCTCTGCAAACTCCCTTATTTTCATGTCGAATCAATCTTGGATCTCTGGTTTCATCGGGTGACACATGTCCTCCGTCCTCTTCAAGCTAAGGTCCCAGCAATGGAACCATTTTTTGACACAAACCCATCCGACAGGGGTTCACTCTCTATCGACACCAAAACCACCGCAATCTCCCTGAGCACTAGCCCAAATAGGTTTTACCCCATCCAACAACACCTGCAGAGAAGATGAAGTCTCACCCGAGATGTTTGAGGGAGAGACGACGGAACCAAGTTTTCGTCGTATGTATGAGGACCATGTGTGACTACCTAGTGAATAATCACAACATCAATCCATGGATCTACTCATTCACATTATGCATTAACAGATCACAGTAACATAACATCATTTAACAGATCACGGCAACATAACATCATTCAACAGATCGCTTAGTAAAAAAATTGATGCACAGGAAGATATAGCATTTTATCATCATTTAAAGCAAAAACACATCGCATCAATCACAGATCCATGTCATAGATACACATTACATTCATCATTGGATTGCAGAAAATAGGAAAAAGGGAAAACAGTGAAAGACACTGTAATTTTTCTCAACCTCCGTCATGTCACATTAACTTCCGTAGAAAAATGCAATTCACCAAAATAGTTCCTCAAGTTGCATATATAGATCAACAAGTTCAAAATAGAGCTCTGTCTCAAAAGATCAAGAAACAACCATGTCTCTCTGAAGCCTTAACATTTACAATTTGAAATCTACTTATAGGCTTACGCCTTTACATCGGTGATCCACTTAACTAATTCTCATCATACTCTTCAAAATAGTGTCCACTATCCATGACATGCGGTCCAAAACTACAAAGGATGACCAAAAATACATAAAATAATATAACTATGACTTGTGTGTCGTTTTCCACTTGCGTGGTATCTTTGACCTCGAACAACATCCACGATGCTGCATAACCAACTTATCCCCAAAACCACCTGCCAACAAGGACACATTCTAGAGAACGAGCTAATATCATTGCAACCCAGCAATTTTGAGACCATACAACAATTTTTTACTAAATTCAAGTCTCTTGTGCTACAATGTAAGCATTGCGGAATAGAGAGAAAGGATGAGCAGCTTGTGCTTCTGTACTCAACAAAATTGGTTCTAATTATTATGTATTTGTCTCTACCTTCCATTCTGGAAGAGCTTCCATTCCCTATTGGAAGATGGCTTCACTTGATAGCTTTCCCGAGTCCTTAATACAGGAGCAAGAAAAGTTGGTACAGATGGGAGTACTCCAAACTTTCAAGAACTAAGATCTTCTGATGACATACTCTGCCAATGAAAAAGCTAAAGGGAGGAAAAATGAGAAGGAACCTTAAGAATCTGATTCGAAGCCTAAAGAAAGTCAAAAGTATTATGAAAGAGATTTGGGCTCCAAAAAGAAGAAGAAGTTTGAAAAGACAAAGTGTGCTTATTGTATGAGGGGATTCATCCTAAAAGCCATTGCATCAAGAACCAGATCGACTATCTTTCTTCCCTCCTTGAACAAAACACCATTACTCTTCCACATTGAGAAAATAAGCTTGATTCTCGACCACAGACAGAAGATCATGAGAGGTGTCATGCCTTGAAGGCTGGCCTTACCTAGTTGACAACCTATTTGATTAATTCTGGAGCATCCAACCACATGGTTTCCTCCAAGGAATATTTCTCTACCCTCACACTATCAAGAGGACCAAGTATTCACATAGGATATGACTCCCAAATTCCAACAACAGAAAGAGGTTCAGTTAAAATCCAGCATGGTGAGCTCAAAAATGTTCTTTATGTGCCCTCCCTTGCAACTAATTTGTTGTTTGTTTATCAAATGACCCATACAGGCTCTCCCAAGAGAGTTACATTTGAATTTGACTCAGTTGAAATCATAGAAAAATATAATGGAAGGATCACAATGAAAGGTATTGCTAATCATGACACTAAGGCTTACGAGTTCTCACATTTTTTGCATGTCTCACCTCCTACAGCTCTATTGACTCATGCTAACAACACCAAAAATATTTGGCATGAGAGATTTGGACATCTCAATTTCAAATATCTCCAGCAACTCCACAATGATAAATTGGTTGAAGGTTTTCCTCTCATCCAAACTTCTGATGGAGTGTGACCAGGTTTCTTGGTAGGTAAGCATCCAGAGAAGAGGCATGAAGTTGCAAAGGAACATATAGTCGCCTCTATACTTGATTTGATACATAGTGATGTGGCAGGACCAATGCCCAAAACATCAATTAATGGTTGCATGTATTTCCTTACTTTTATTGATGATTGTTCTAGGTTCCACTAGATATACTTCATGAAACAAAAATCAAAAGTTTTGAAATTTTAAAGTTTTTAAAACTATGGTTGAGAATAGTTTCAGAAAAAAGATCTAGCTCGTAAGATCTGATAAAGTAGGAGAGTACATTAAAAGAGGGTTCCAGCATTATTGTGAATCAGATGGGATTCGAATGGAACACTTAGTTCCATACACACCACAACATATTGGTGTGGCTGAGAGGAATAAAAGATCATTGAAGGAGATGGAAACATGTCTTCTCCATGCCAAGAATCTTCCTCCTTCGATTTGGGAAGAAGCTATAAATCTTGCTTCATACTTATAGAATAGAGTGCCTCATAAATCAGTGCGGGCCACTCCATTCGAATCACTGCATGGGCATAAACCCAATGTCTCTCATTTGATATTTTTTGGTTCCAAAGCTTGGGCCATAATACCCGTTGATAAGAGAAAGGCCTTCCAATCCCAAAGTAGCGAATGCATTCTGCTGGGATATGTAGAAGATGCAAAGTCATACAAGTTGATGGAGGTTGCAACTAGGATATGCTTCATTGAGCGGAGTGTTCAGTTTGAAGAAGATCATTTGTGTGATCCACCGCCATCTGAAGCATAAGAAGGTATAACCACTCTTCCACTACCTTTTGATGATGATGATTTGTTACATGTTTCATATTCAGATGAAGAGGGTCAATATCAGCATGATCTTGGTATTGAGGCTGAACCTTATGAGATTCTAGATCCAGATCTAGAAACCATTCCAAACCAAAGGCATAATCCTATATGGGCTCAAAATCTCATTGTTGTAGCTGGGGATGGTGCTGGGAATCCAGAAGACAGAAGGAGAAATAGGTGACAGTATCAGAATGAGCATGTTTCCCTCTCTCTCTCATAGATTCACTCCCTATAGAGTGGTGCAACAAGGTTCCAGAAAAGTGCTATATGATGATAGAGAATGATCAATTACTTGGCCCACAGAAGAATAAAACTGATCATTCTCTACCTCTTCCACACATAAGAAACACATACAACATCCCCCAGTTCAGAAGGAAATTAAGAGGTTCACATGCACAACTCCAGGATGCTATTGCACAAAAGAACCATACTGTTGCATAGTGCTACAAATTGCAGCAAAGTTTTGACAAGTTATTTTCTAAGGAGGAAGCTTCTTTTCTTCTAAAAATAGCTTGTATTTTCATGTTCCTACTTATTTTGAGGGGGGAGTTTACCATGACGTTTTCCCCTATTTCCTCGGTTTATTAAGCAATATTTTTTAATTCTTTTAAATTTGTATATGGGTGACTTTTGGACTTGTTTCTAAGGCCTACAGTTGTCCAAGTTATGATTCCTAGTGTTATACCCAAATTGGGTCACCACCATGTGATAAGACCCTCAACTTCCATGTTTGCCCTTAATCCTAGCACTTAGAGTGGAAACTTGCTCTGTTTGTCAATTCTACTTGGAAAAACCTAGCACCGTGCTTTCCTTGTGGCCAATGAGCGGTACCTTGCTCAGCACCGTCTGTATCCTATTTTCAAGGAGCGGTGCCACTGCATATGGTCTTTGGTCCAAAATCGTTTCTCATCTAAACCGCTCTGTCATAAGAGAAGAAAAGTGGTACCCTGGGTAAAATGGGAAAAAGAGAAGTTTCTCGAGGCTTCTAGATCATGAGCCTCGTGTCCTCCCTTATCCCTATCATTATGGGTTAGTTTGAACTAGAGATCCCCCATGGTAGGATCTTAGAGCCACCTCACCCACAATTCTCTCAACTATTCCTATCCATTGAACCTTATAAATACAAGCTCATGTCCATAGTTGAGGGGGAGAACTATAGAGGTACTGTTATGTTGTTGGATTGACCACTTAGCCCAAGTCATTGGAGAGCATAGAGAGAAAAGTTGGAGCTTATGGGGATGAAGTGTTTGTCTCGTGGAGGCATTTGTCGACACTAAGGCAATGGTTGTAAGCTTCTCCATACATTCTTAATGCAAAGCTGATTTCTGTCCCACATTACTATTGTTTTGATCTCGGATGTACATGTTGTTAGATTCCTTAGTCACTAACATGGATAAGTAGATAATTTTCTGGTAGCTTTGATGTGTTTGCATGTTTGATTTGTTTGCAGGTACAAAGGTTCACAATCGAAGCAGTATTCCAGGTGTCTACGACATTCAGGGAAGGTCTTCATCCTTTGTCATTCACTCATTTGTTCTGGATCTGAACCATTCAGACTAGAGGAACAACTTCTGTCCGCAGAAGGTGCAATATTCGTGATTACAAATCTAGAGACTCCACTAGGGAACAATGCAAATCTCAGTTGATCTGATCTTCCTCAGTTCTTGAACTCTTGTCCAAATCCAGGCTCCATCTCCAACTCTCTTCAGTTAGATCTGCCATCTGACTCAGTGAATTTTGGTTTGAAACTTTCAGATCTACTCAGATCTGAATTATTTTGACTTTTTTTGCTCTTTTATATTATCAATCCATCAATTTTTTCCTTGATCTGATCAATTTATGACTTGATCTTTTGTTCTCCTTTGTGTTTTGGATCTATTCAAGGAACTGCACATATGTTGTTGGCGAGAAGCGGTGCCACCGCCTGAACTCTGTTAGCCATACACAGTGCCACCTCCTAAGTCCTGTTATCCAGAAGTAGTGCTCATCCAGAACAACTCTGTTAAGACCCCTCCAACGCGGTTCCAGGTAGGCCTTGTTCCAAGAATAGTTTTTCTCATTTTTTGCAAAAATTTGAGTTTGTTTGCTTTCATCCCTGCACTGTCAGGCTTGTGTGTTAGAGTCTAAATGCTCATGGTTTGAAATTCTATGGTAAAAGATTCATTCGATTGAAGAATTCGAAAGCTAGACTAGGCTTGTTGATTATTCATTTTCTTCCGTGCTTGTTGGTTGTGATTATGAAAGGAATTCTTTTTCGAAAGCTTAGGCTGTAGTGAGCTCTCTTTTCATTTATGTTATAAATACTGAAAGAAAAACCATTTCATTAGCATCTTGATTTCATTTTTTTGTTTCTATAGAGGACTTATTTTTTCTTGTTAAAAAGAATTTTTTTACTGAGATTAGGTCATTATCATTATTGAGCATAAGACATTGGATCTCTGATTAGCCTCACAAGATTTCAGGTTCTCTGTGTTCTTTTGTCTCTTTTGCATCAAAATAAAAAAATAGTGTAGTTTTAAGTTAGATCTATCTGTGTTTTAAGAAAAATAAAAAAAATAGAGTGCATATGCATGTAGAGTGCTTCTTGTTTTTCTTTTAGGAAAAGAGACTCTTCCCCTTTTGATTGCTTTCAGAAAAGGAAAATGAGTTTGGAAAGTGTTGCTTGTCTTTAATTTTGATTTGTTCAAGATAGTTGTTTGGGAATTTTTGGTTTTAAAACGAATGAAAATACTCTCTTTCCCTCCCATAGGTAGGCATACCACGAACGGTAAAGTGAAATATTTGCATATTCATACTACATGGTTTTACTTTTTCTGTTGAAATTCCATGCATTCACCTAACTTTCCACTTTAAAATTAACGGTAGTTATAGGTTAAAATTTACATAGCAATTTGAGTGATAGGCTAGAGACGTGTTCTAGCATCGTTAAGCGTAGGAGCTGTCGTTACTCGTCCGCATTACATCCCAAGACTCGTGTGGTTCTTCCACATACCGTCGGTATATTGAACGGCCTTTCACGTACCCTTGAGGTATATAGAAAGGTTATTCATGTACTCGATTGTATATTGGAAGGCCCCTTGTGAACGGTTATGCATTAGATAGCACTACTACCTATTTGAGCTCCCACGTACCTTGCGTATATTGAGAGACCCCACTAGGATACCTTATCCATCTGAGAAAATACCTTTGGTCGTCTTGCTTGGAGCCATACACCAAAAACAACATTCGGGGAGATTACTACACATGTACCCTTGAGGTATATCGCGAGTGGCACCTTCTTGACAATCCTGGTGAGAGACCTGACTATCTGAACTCCTCCTGTCATTTAAGTTTGCTTGTTTGACCTATATCTTGAGTAGGGAAATTTTTAGTGTGTTTTCTAGTTTTTGAGACCCTAGGTTAGATAGGAGCTGTACAAACTGGCTGAGCTAAGACAGTCTAGAAGAGTACGAGGCTTGCCACATGATTTTATTCCTGTTTTAGGAGAAAACCCTATGGAAGCTATCGACCAAGGAGCTGCTACCAACTCCGAAGTGGGAGAGAATGTGGTTGCATAAAGTGGAGGACCATATCCTTCACACTCACCTCCATTGGTTCAACAACCTTCTTGGGGTAATACTTCGTTCCATTCTCCCACAGAAGGTCATGTTGATGATACTACCTGCTCGGATTATAGTCCCATTGCTCCATTTTGGGATACCTCTATAGGACAAGCCATTGCATCATTTGGCACCCGTTTAAACTTTTCTGAAGAAGTTTCACCAGATGAAGAAGAACATAGACAATACTAGGCAGCCATTCTCCATGCACAGGAGATTGAAAAGAAAATAGATGATATATTGGGCACACCGCCATCACGTTCCGCAGCTGTTCCTGTGGGATATCATTCACTTTCCGATTCTATGAGACCCATTGAACCGATTCTAGATCGCACAGTGACTCCACATAATCCAGGTCAAACTTCCAACCCCACCGCCTCCCATATTATGTCTGTTCCCAATCCTCCCAGGTCTTTTGCACCTGGGGCTCAACATTCAATTCATGTTTCATCATTACCTTCTAGTGCCGGGGGGGAATCCCCAGCACGACCTACATTATCTGGCACCAGAATTGTACCTAGTCAAGGACAAACCTATAGTATAGAGAAATCTACAATTTATGTCCCTCCTACCCACACAAATGTGGTTAACCCCCCATCTAGTTCAGGTCAACCCTTGGGGGCGCAATCTGTAACCAATCAAACCTCTTGGGGTTATGGTTATGCAGCAAATCAAGTACCTATAGGAAACATTAATTATCCACCCAACCCTACAGGAGTGCCTTATGCTGGAATTCCATATCCTAGTAATACTTTCATGCCATGGGGGCAACCTAACTGGTCCTACATGCTAGCTATTGGGGGAATACCTATACATACTGCGGGAGGTGCCAGAGGACCGACTTATGGAGATCCTCCTCTTGGGGGGATTAATGGTCCTGGAGGACCTGGTGGCTTTCCTCCTTATGGTCCTAATGGTCCTGGTGGTCTTGGGGGGCCTGGTGACTTCCCTCCTAATGGCCCTAGAGGATCTGGTGGCCCTCCTCCTAGTGGTTCCGGAGGCTCCGGAGGTTTACCTCCTAGATGTCTTGGAGGGTCTGGTGATCCGCCCCCTGGTGGTCCAGGCGGTCCTAGTGGTCCAAGCGGTCCTAGTGGTCCCAATGGTCATGGTGGTCCCAAAGGCCCTAGTGGTCCTAATGGTCTAGATCCAGGAAATCAACCCCCTGTGGACAGATCTTCCAGTAGTTCTTCATCACAACAACCTTTCTATCAGTATACTTATGATCCTACTGGTACTTATATGCCATATCAATATTACCAATATGTGCAACCTAACCGTCAGTTACCTTTCCTAGCAACTTTGGACTTGCCTGATTTGTCCAAGTTGATTAATGATCCCATTCGACATAACCCCTCATGGCCTCCCATTCCGGTAAAGTTATCATTAGACATTCCGAAGTTTGATGGGAAGCAAGGAGACGATCCAAAAAACCATGTCATGACATTCCATCTGTGGTGTTCTTAAAACTCCCTTATGGATGATTCAGTTTGTTTAAGACTCTTTCAGCGAACTTTGACCGGTACAGCTGCAAAATGGTACATTGAACTTCTGCAACATTCATTTGTGGATTTTGGCTCATTGGAAACTGTATTTCTTACACACTTTCAACTTCCTATCTATTATGAAACGGGTACTGATCTCTTAACTTCTCTGCTACAGAACACCTCCACCCACATATCTGATCATATCCATGAGTGGAGAAGGCGGAGAAGACTTATTAAGGCTCCTATTCTAGATCAGTTATTAGCTGATTGGTTTACTAAATATTTGTTGCCTCTAATTGCCCAAGATGTGGCTATGGGTGGTTTAGTTACTAAAGAGAAAGCCATTAGTCGAGCCCAATATCTAGACTTGGTCTATTCCTAGTCTGGAACTTTGTATGATTTGATTCCTCAAGCTCCTCGCCCAAGCACCGATCCCACAAAGCCACCAACAGATATCCCTGTCGATGGGATTGTTGGTTCAATCCAGTCCCCGTTAGCAGCAAAACCTGCCAAGAAACCCCAGACCGCCACCCCTACTCCTTCGACTCCCAAAGTTTACGCCAAGGTCAATTCTATTCAGAGTATTCAAACACCCGGCAACAATAAAAAGAAAGGTAAAGCTAAAAATAAAAAACCTGGAAACCAACAAGAGAATCCAAAACCAGCCGCCAATGATAATGATAAAGGGAAAAGAAAAGAAAAATATCCATGTCTACTATGTGGAGGTGACCATTTCACAAAAGAGTGTCCCCATCGGGATGAAATCACCCAATTTTTGAAAACAAATCCCGCACCCGCAGTTCTCACAGATCCTTTTCCCTCTCAACAACAACTGATAGACCACATGTCTAATCAGGGAAACTCTAGTTCTTCAGAGGAAATTTGCATGATGTCCTCGGATACTATTAGTTTGCAAACTCAAATTCATAGTTACAACAAACCCACAGACAAGAAAGAAGACAATTCTTCTTCAGGAAAAGCTCCCTCTACTGGTTCTCTCGACTCCTCGTCTACTGTCCCCCTAACCATCGGGAATCCTATTATCGACATGGTTTTGCATCCACCCAAGAGTACTCTTAGGAAGCATGTTTTTAACCCTAATGCCCGAGATGCTCAATTTTATAATGTAGTTGAAGATCTCGCTCAGGAACCATGTGTAATGTCTACCTTGGAAGTGCTCCAAAGTTGTCCTACACAACACAAAAACCTGTTAACTGCGTTAGGAGCTTTAGACTCGAACAATACTAATTTGATTCATTTCAATGTTGAGAACTATAAGTCTAGTCTACCTCACAAAATTGCTTTCCAAATCATCATGAAAGTAGTTGGAAAGAAGGTATTTAGAACTGTCTTAGACGAAGGAGATTCAACTTTGGTTTTGTTCCTGTCTTGTTGGAAAGCTATCGGCTCTCTAGAGCTTGTAACATCACCTACGACTCTGAAAACCTTTGATGGACGAGGTTTCCAAACCCATGGTCTCATATCAGCCCTTGCAGTCGAGCTTGGGGGAAAAAATGTTTCTATTCAAGTAGAAGTAGTAGATGCACCATTAGATTACAACCTCCTTCTAGGAAGAAATTGGTTTTACGCCATGACTGTTGTCGCTTCGACGGTATTTCGCACTATCCAATTTCCACGTCTAGGGAGAATTGTCACCATTGACCAACTCAATTTCTGTACACCGGATGTTACTACCTCTATGGCTACTAACATCCCTATGTTAGGCTAGTCCCCTCCTCCCTACCAGTCGATTGAGGTAGGCATGTTGAAGGATTCATCCCTTATGGGGATTTTTCCGTCCACTCCTCCTAACACAGACACAACGATAGTAAATATGATTGCGTCATTTGATCATGACCCAAAGGGCAAAAAAAATTTTGAGTCCACCTCGTTGAGTCTATATGAATAAATGTACAACATCATTCAAACTCTTTCTGATGATCGCACTGATGAACTTCATTTGGTGGCTTCGGACCCTTACCACCTTCCTTACTGGTTAGAACCATCTCTTCCTATTCTGGATTATCTCTCTGAGACCTTCCCTTCCAACGAGTCCATTATGGAGATCATGAATAAGAGTGAGCCTATCTGGGAGGATCACCATCATAGATCCTTGTTCCTCCCCAACACCAGTTCTGGAGACTATGACTTTGCATCCCTGTTTTCAACTAATATTGTCAACACACCTCAAAGTCCTATATTGTTGCAAGACACAAATTCTGAAGGAAACCTATGCAACATTACTCAAACAAATCCGATTGACATATCAGGAAAGCCTGGTACCATTGAGCATGTTCATGTTGGGAAGAACTGCTCAGCAGAAGAATCTGAAGCCTAAAAGTCACTTTTCAAATAATTCTGTGATATTTTTGCTTGGTATTATGAATAAATGCCGGGGATAGACCCATCCATTTTGGTCCATGAAATTAAAACCTATCCCACTGCTAAACCTGTCAGGAAAAAACTAAGGCAAGTCCATCCACGGAAGGCCGCAACTATTAAAGATGAAGTAGAGAAACCTCTCAAAGCTGGGTTTATTTATCCCGTACCCCTGACGGAATGGGTATGGAATGTTGTCCCTGTCAATAAAAAGCAGGGAAGCATTAGAGTCTGTATCGATTTTAGAGATTTGAATAAAGCTTCTCCCAAAGACAACTTTCCTACTCCACATATCGATCAGATTATCGACAACTGTGTCAGAAGTGTCATCTTCTCATTTATGGATGGCTTTTCTGGTTATAATTAGATTGAGATTTTACCCACCAATCAACATAAGACGACATTCATTTGCCCATGGGGAACCTTTGCATATAGGAAGTTACCATTTGGCTTAAAAAATGCTGGAACCACTTTCCAGTGTGCTATGTCATGTGTTTCATGATATAAAACATATTGTTGAACCATACCTTGATGACCCCCCTGCTCATTCATAGCGACGGAAGGACCACCCTGGTCATCTTAGAGATATTTTCTTGAGATGTCATCATTATAATATACGACTCAATCCGCATAAATGTGTTTTTTAAGTTGAGACAAGACGCCTGTTAGGTTTTGTGGTCTCTAAGGATGGCATCCAGATAGACCCATTGAAAATTGCCACCATTTTAGCTCTACCAACCCCAACCAATCTTCTCAAACTCCAAAGTTTGCAAGGGAAGGAAAACTTTCTCCGTCGTTTCATGTGCAATTTTGCAAAGAAAACACACGGTTATATGCATCTCCTTAAGAAGGACACTCCGTTCTATTGGGATGACCAAGCCCAACAAGCCTTTTATAATCTTAAACACGCTCTGACTTATTCACCCTTGATACACCCCCTAGATTATTCAAAGGAATTTCTCTTATATATTGTTGCCTCCACTACTACCATCGCTATGGTCTTGGTGCAGGAAAATCCTGACGTTCAGGAGCACGTTATTTACTATGCTAGTAAGAATCTTATGGATTCTGAAACCCGATATTCGCACGTGGCGAAATTAGCATTGGCCACGGTCATTGTTGTTCAAAATTTTCATCACTACATTTTGCTCCACATAACCACTGTATTGGCAGACCATAACCCTATGTATTACATTCTGAATCGTTAGGTGCTCAGGGGCAAGTACTATCGATGGATAGTCATACTATAGGAGTTTGATCTGGAATTTTCCAAAGCCACATCAAAGAAATCATTGGTCTCTGTCGAGCTCATGTGTGATCTTCCCTATGCTTCGATGGAATCTGAGCCCAGTGATTCATTTCCAGATGAATTCATGTTCCTGATAAGCACTATTGACCCATGGTATGGATATTTGCTCATTTATCTCCAAACACAAATATTTCAACCAAATCTATTCCGTGACGATCTCCGCTGTATCCTTCACCATGCAAAATACTACCTCATCTTGAATGACACCTTGTATAGACATGGGATCGATTTCATTTTTCGGTGATGCCTCACCCATGAGGAAGCTGAACAACTATTGAATGATTGCCAATCTAGAGCATGTGGCGGTCATTTATCTGGGATGGCTACAGCCTAGAAAATACTTCGCGCTGACTATTTCTGGCCTTCAGCCTTTAAAGACTATCAAAAGGCTGTTAAGAAATTCCCACCTTGTCAACATTTTTATCCAAAAAAATGCACACATCCTGCTCCGCTACACCCTGTCATTGCCGTTGGCCCATTTTCCAAATGGGGGATTGATTATATGCATTGTAAGCCTACCTCATATGGGGGGCATGGTTACATCATCGTAGTCGTTGACTATTTTACAAAGTGGGCTGAGGCCATGCCTACATATGCGGAAGATGGTGAGACTGCCCCTCTCTTCTTGTTCAATCATGTGATACCTAGATTCGGAGTCCCGCAATCCATAGTTACTAATCACGGATCACATTTCCGTAATCAAATGATGGAGGAGCTAAGTTCCAAGCTATATTTTCTCCATGAAAACTCTATGCCTTATCATCTGCAAGCTAATGGTCAGGTAAAGGCCATTAATAAATTTTTGAAAACGATGCTTCATCGGATGGTTGGAGACCATAAATCCAACTGGAACCATATCCTTTTCTCTGCTCTTTGGGCTTACAGAACTTCGATGAAAATAGCTACTAGTTTCACACCTTTCTAGCTTGTCTATGGACTCGAAGCTGTCTTACCGATTCAATGTCAGATTCCATCCTTGAAACTTATCGTCAAACATCTCCCAGACACTTCCGCAGAGGAAGATATATTTTTATACTTGAACAACCTTGATGGAACTAAGAGAGATGCTGCCTTGGCTAATGAGGCACATAAGAAACGTGTCAAGGCGCGGTATGATAAATATTTCCAACCTAGTGCCTTTAACGAGGGTGACCTAGTTTTGACTTACAATCAAAGATATGACAAAATAGGGAAAGGAAAGTTCGAATCCATGTGGTACGGTCATTTCGTCATTTCTAAATTTTTAGAGAAAGGGGCCTACGAGCTTGTAGACTACGATGGAATCCCTTTAGGGCAACCTCGAAATGGGTTGTACCTGAAAAGGTACTATGCCTAGATCTCTCTTGGATAATATATTGTATATATGTATATTTCTTGACTTTCAGTGTGCTTAAGTATTTTCAATATGGTTTTGAGTTTAAGTGTCCATATCTGTTTATACCATGTTTTGGTCATGCAGAGCAGATGGATTTCTACGGCTTCGCTGATGGTGCTTGTCGCCAAACCTTGAATCTTGCCTCAGTTGCTTGGGTTCTCTATTCCCCAGCTTACAATTTGGTCAATTCAGGAGCAGTTTGTATTAGTCCCGCTACCAACATCGCCGAGTATCGAGCAGTCATAGGTCTTCTGACTGAAGCTGCCTCCTAGGATGTTTGCAATTTGGTAGTCTTGATGGACTCACAACTAGTGTTTGTCATATAAACCATGTTTACACCATTAGGAATCCAGTGCTTCTCTGTCTCTTCAGGAGGGTACGCTTGTTAGAAAGGTCATTTGAAACTATCACCTATAGGCATATCCCTAGGGAACATAATGTAATTGCTGAATCATTAGCTAATTACATCCTAGATTGGCATATTGCCCATTCATGACATGAAAATCAAACTTGGTTCATTGTAAATAAACTATTAAAGACACATAAAACTCATGTAAAATACATTCACCATTTGAGACATATAAACACCAGGTAAAAGTCTGTATATATATATATATATAGATATAGATATATAGATATATATATGAACATGTTTTACAAAAAATAGGTCATGAGACCTCATCTGAAGCACATAGGCTTTCAAGTAAAAATCACCATACAAAATCCTGAAGCTATTAGCTTTCAGTGGATATATCATGCACACATCGTCTAATGATGCTCGTGGTAACACATCACTGCCCGGGATACTCTACCTAGCAGTCTGCTAAAGAGACCCGATACTCCCGCTATAGGCCTCTAATACCTCAGAGGGAGTTCATCAATGGAAGCATCAGGGATGTCTAGGTTCAACCTCTCCAGGTTTTCCTCTAACTCCCCGGTCACATCGTCACCCTGTGGTACAAAACAGGATGCGGCTCGTCTATCCAATGGGGAAGCTCCCCCAGGTAGTGCTGCTCCGACATCTGCATGAAAATATTCAGGTCTCGTTACTTAACATAAAAAATAAAAAACATAAAAACACTATTTCCATTTTACAGTCTTTTGCTTCTTATCGATGTCACCCCACTGTCCACCAGGTGGGAGCGGTAGGTCAAGGTCACCAGTGAAGTCAGTGCCCACATATGCATAATCCTCCACCATGAGGAGGTGATCTCTCAACCATCGAAAGAACGGGTCACCAAAATTTAACTTCCCCCTTCCCGCTCCAGTACGGGCCATAATCCGGACCTACCTCTGCATGCGAGGGTCCCGTACGCTCAGCTCTATAAAGACCACCTGGGGTCTCATCTGTTGAACTCGCTTGAAGAAGAAGCAAGCTAGAATGGAACCGAAACCAAATTTCTTCAGTTCCCCCTGCCGACACTTGGTCAATTGATCCTTGAAGATCGGAAGCAAGGCTTCTACCCAGTTAAAGACTGTAGGCTTCATGGCCTCTATGGCATAAAGCATATGTGCTCCATATGCCTAGTGCACTCCTTGGCTTCCCACCACTCTCTACATGGTAAACAATACAGTCCGTAGAGGTCCATCTGTCACTACTTTTATGGGGATTTTCTTCCCCGATGTCCTTGTCCCAGGAATACAGTGACGGTCTATCAACTCCTGTGTAGTAATATCCCCTCCACGGGAACCAGTCAGGGAGATGGGAGCACCTCGTCTTGAAAGTTGTTAGAAAACAGGACCGCAGAGCAATAACAAATATACAGTTAAATCATTAACAAGATGCAAAACACATTAAAACATTACAGAGAGACATAGATATAACGTGGTTCACCCAAACGATGGGCTACGTCCACAAAGAAATTGCCATTCCTTTTATCTCAGTCCAGAAAGGTGAAGGGATATAACCTGCAGCAAAACTATTGCAATTCCTCTTCATGTCCTCATAGTCTCTCTTCCAATACAATTCAATACCATACTCAGTCGTTTTACAATGCTTTCTTTTATAGGGGAAATGCAATGGGAAAATACGAGGGTTAACACAATACCATGGGTCCGCAAAACTGTTGGCCAAAACACATCCCAAAAAGTTTTCTTGGGGGCTCCACCCCTGAACCCCAAGGCAAGGGGAATGACTGTACAGTACACCTGGGAAAACACAACTGAATAATATCTATGGATCTGGAAGATTAGGCTCCACAACCAACAATCTCCCACTTGGAGACTGATCACACCAACTCCACCGCTACTGCACTTGCTGGACTATGCTCTGGACCTTGGACTTGGAAAATTTCTTATTTTCACCTTTATGCTTGAAGGCCAACAAAAACCAAGCAGGAACTCAGTTTCTCTCCGGTTACTCGCTTTGTCAACATGTCTGCAGGATTCTGGCTAGTATGTATCTTTTCCAGTTTTAACAATTCTTCATCTAGAATAGATCTTATGAAGTGGCACTTGAGCTGTTGTTGAGGCCTGGAAATTTGCAGGAAACAATAGCAAGGGATTCTCCCCAGTCAACATTCCCAACTAGCCCGTGACTGTTTGGTATGGGGAATCCATCCGGTTTACGGTCCGACTACCATAGGTCAAGTAACAAAAACAAATGGTTTTACTGGTTGCGGCCCGGTCCACCGTGTATATTTTTGTATTTTTTACTTTAATTATGATATGCAAGTGCTTATCTAAGATGCAGATTGATAAAGAATATGAGGAGTGGTCACAATGTGATGCACAGGTTCTTACCTCTCGTCTTAGACTCTCTCATAACTAAATCACACACAACTAAAAACAAAATTAACTAAGTTGTCCCTAGGGAGCAAGATTATCAATTAATGAGTAATGTATTACTGCTCATATGTTAAGATCAATCACAGATAGTTGTTCTTAGAATCAAAACACATAAACATGCATAAAGATATGCACAACAAGATAGCTCGTCGTCTGTTAAAACATTCATTACTCATAGTGGAAATTATCACAGAATAAACTAGAGAACATTCATTACAAGAACATAGGTTCAGAAAGTTAGAACAATCTCACAGTTACTGAAACACAGCTGAAAATGAAATAGTTCCCCCTCAACATTGTTCATTTCATCACATTTAAACATTCCACACAACACTTTCTCCAACAGGCAAAATTGTAATTTTATTATTGCAAAATGAAATAGTTCCTCTTACAACAAGTAGTTCACAAGTATTACTGGGAAAAATCCCCTCTTATCTATATCTTTTGTATATTTATACAAGAACCAGCTCAAAACCTTTCGGTTTCCCAAAAACCGTTTCAATCTACTATCTTGTCATTTTGCGAATGCTCATAATTCCATGTTATGCTCAAATAAAGACTTTTATAAAACGGGCATAGCTAGGTAACTGACGAACCGCCCAAGCCTGGGCCTTTGCTCTTTAATGATTATTCCCTACCACTCCTCAGTCCCTCTTCAGACCCTTATTATTTCTTTTTCCTCGAGCAACCACTAGGTTGCCTTATGCTTTAACATGCTTTGTCCTCCAGCTGCATCTTCTTTTCCGCAAAAAATCGTCAAAGGGATTTGGGAAAATCTCCTATGTATGTGAAATCAGTTACGAGCTAATAACAATCGACGGAAAAATGATTAATAAACGGGCACATAAAAACCCCCATCGGCGAATCGGAACACTCAACATTGGTCAGTTAGTGAGCTACGCAGCCGCAACAACGGGTGACCTACAATCTAGGGGTTCCGAAACACAACCAAGAAGAAGGCGCAATGAAACGTCGGGGGTCGGATCTTCTGAAGCATCGGATAGTTAGTGTGCTACACAGCCGCAACAGCGGGAGTTATAAAGACTAGGTCTTGTGAATCAATACTGGCGGGGATCGGAAAAGATCAACACAACCATCAAGGGGCTCGCAATATGTCATCCGCAACGGCGGAAGTTTTAGAGACAAAAAGCTCCGATGATTTTCCAATAAGGACCCCGATAATAAACTAAAGGAAATTGCATCAGAGGCAAGTACACTTTGGATCGGATCGCCATTCAACGACATCTCCCGCAACAGCGGATGCACATTTCACTGCGGTTCCAATTCATAGCCTCAACATCCTCCGATAGCGGGGTAAGAACTCAATGTAAGTCGTAAAACAGCGTTGGTATAAAGATATTCCTTGAGCAATCATCAGTGAAATAAAGCAAACCCAAAATAGCTAAGCAAAACAAAATTAAGAGGGTCCCGAAATTTTTTAGAATTTTGGGAAACCGTTGCAGTTGCAACAATTGGCGACTACCTAGTGAACCCCAGATTTCTGAATCAACTCTTCTCCCAGTAAAATATTGTTTAGTCATTAAACTCATAGGTTGAATTCTTCTAGATGCTTGTATTCCTATAATGGCAACCACATGCGTTTAAATCATTGATGACAGTCCATTTTTGGAAATGGGAACACCAAAATCTCAAAGTCCGATTAACTCTTATGAGGCTGAGTAGATGAGTTTTATTTTACCTTTGTCTTTGGGTGGTTTCCAGCTTGGACACCACATGATCGTAACATATGGTAAAAAGAAATATTCATTTGTTCCTCATTCCCATGCCATTTACACTTTTGTGCCTTTGAACCTTTTGTTCTTTTGAGTCCTCCATATGCCTTTCTTTTTGAATTTTATTCAGGCTCTTCTATCCATAGTGTCCTTTTGTGTGAGAGATGTATTTACTTTTTCAGCTCATGGACGGAGAAGAACTTTTGGCAATTTTGTATTCATGTTTCGATACTTTGCTTTGATATGTATTGCTTCTTTTAGGAGTTTGACTCTTAACAGCCTCTAGGCTTTTTAAATCTTGGCATGGGATCATTTATATATAATAAACTGTTTACCTTGCTTCCTCTCCGTGGGTCCTTTGCTGTCACCCCCTAGGACATTTTAGATGTGAAATGGATGGAGCCTCGGAATAGTGTTCCAGACATTTTGATTCTGAGTTATTTTCAGGGGTTAAGCAGGACTTCAATGAGTTCATAGCCATTTCGGAAAACTACTTACTAGAATAAATTCTATCAGTTCAACCAAGAATGCACAGTCTTATCCCAAAAATTTCAGTTGACCAGGAACCCTAATGCTTTCCCTGCAACCAAAAACTTGCCTCTTTTATTGAAATTAAAAGAAAACTAAAGTAAACAAAAGGAAAGGAACAAATCAAAGTGGAAAAACAAATCAATTATTTATGTACAAAATAGAACAAAAATCAAGAAAAATAAGATTTAAGAACTAAACCATTTATTGGTAAGTTCTCCTCCCATCCCTGTAAATCTTGCAATTTATAGGTTGAGGGGCCAAGTTTTGCTGCAATATGGAAAGGGCCTACCCATAACTGTTGAAACTTCGTGTGCTTTCCCTTCTCATCATGAGGGTGATCCCACTTAAGAACCAAATCTCCTACTTCAAATTCTTTTGTTCCAGCTTTGTGCTTATCAAACCACCTCTTCACTACCCCCTGTTGTTGTTTAAAATGTTCTCTGGCCTTGGATATAGATTCCTCCACCTTCAAAAGATTATGTATCCTCATCTGCAAGACTTCATTATCTGATCCTCTTGATTCTTGAGCTATTATGAAAGAAGGTAGCATGATATTGGGGGGCAGAATGGCCTCTTTTCCATAAACAAGGGTATATGGGGACACACCTAAAGAAGTCTTGGGGGTCACCCTATCAGCCCAAAGAGCATTTGGTAATGTTGAATGCCAATTTCTTTGGTTTTCTATCACAGTCTTTTTTAAGATTCTAATCAGATTCTTGTTTGTAGATTCTGCCAAACCATTTCCTTGTGGATAATAATTTGCAGAATAATGCAACTTAATTCCTTTTTCATGAGAAAATGCAGTTAATCTAATAGAGGAAAAATAAGTAGCATTATCGAAAACTAGAGAAATTAGAACTCCAAACCTGGTCATAATATGATCTCGTAAGAAGTCCATGACCGCATCTTCATTCACTTTACGCAACGGAATGACTTCGACCCAACAAGTGAAATAATCGGTTGCCGTCAGAATATACTTGTGTTGTAAGGAAGAATTTGGCTTTATCTCTCCAATGATATCCATTCCCCATTGTTCAAAAGGTTCTATTATCATCACAGGCTTTAATGGTCCAACTGCTTTAACTTGTCTTCCACCACACCTTTGATAGATGTCACACTTTCTGACATGGGCATGTGCATATTTGAACAGTGTGGGCCAATAGTATCTGGCTTTGAGAATTTTATGGGTTGTCATATCTCCAAAGAAGTGTTCTCCAGCAGGGCCATCATGTAAGTCTACCATGACCTTCCTCGCATCTTCTTTCTCTAAGCATATGAGAAGAACTCCATCATAATTCTTCCTTAATAATACTCCTTCAGTAATCTAGTATGAGGCTGATTTAAGACACAATGCTCTTCTTTTCTTAGAATTCCAATGTTTCGGTAACAATCCCTCCTAAAGGTAATGTACAAGGTCTCGATACTAGGAGTCTGAAGCTGTGAAAAGAGGACATACAACCATCAAATGTAACTCAGCTTCATCTTCCCAGTTATTTTCTTCATTTTCTTTACTTTCAGTCATTAGTTTGCACAATCCTTGCCCTTTAACTATGGAGGTTGGCTTGAATTCGAGGTCATACTCCTATAAAGTTGTTACCCAGTTGCCTCTTCTTTCTCCTAATTCCTTTTGTATGAAAAGAGACCTCACAGCTGGGTGTGGAACTATTACTTGTGTCTGATTCTTAAGTATATATGGTCTGAATTGTTTTACCACTTTGAACACTGTGTAAGCTTGTTTATCCACAGCTAGGTAATTCAATTCGACTCCTTGCAGACCAGTGCTCATAAATGATATGGGGAACTCATCTCCCCCATCTTCCTTCTGGGTAAGCACCGCTGCCAGTGAATCGTCAGATGTGAAAGTGTACAAAATAAAATATTTCTCAAACTCCGGACTTTTGAGGAAGGGTGCGTGCGTGCGCAACAGTTGTCTTTATTTTACTAAATGCATTCTTCTCTACATCAGTCCACTTGAATTGTACACTTTGCTTTACCATTTGCTGCAAAGGTTTAACAATTTGAGCGAAATCCGGCACAAACCTTCGCATGAAATTTATTGTCCCCATAAATGATTGCATGCCCTTTTTATTATGGGGTAAGGGAATATGTTCGATAGCTTTGATCCTCTCTAGGTCTATGGAGATCCCCTTCTTTAAAACCACGTGACCCAGTTACTTACCCTCTATAACGGCAAACATGCACTTCTTGGGGTTTAATGAGATACCATATTTTTGGCAATGTTCAAAAATCTGTTTTAGATGGAATGTGTGTTCCTCCATTTTCTTTGAGAATATTGTGATGTCATCGAGGTATACTACAGCACTGCGGCCAATCAGGCCGTGGAAAAATATGTCCATAGCCCTTTGGAAATTATCTCCAACATTTATGAGTCCAAAGGGCATCCTTCTGTAAGCAAAAGTCCCCCATCTGGTTCTAAATGTAGTTTTAAGTCTATCTTCGTAGCTTTACTAACACCCGATTGTAGCCAGATAATCCATCTAATAAAGAAAATAATTCAGAACCCGAAACCATTTGCAATATCTGTTCCACGGGTGGGACAGGATAATTGTCTTTATCCGAAGTGCAATTTAGGTTTCTGAAATCCACACATAGTCTAATTTCTCCAGATTTCTTTCTTACTGGTACCAAATTTGAAACCCATTCCGAGTGTCTAACTTTGAAAATAATTTTAGCATCCAACAGCTTCTTTACTTCATTATGAATTAAAGGCTCCAATTTTGGATGCATTTTCCTTAAAGGCTGTTGATAAGGCTTGACCCCAGATCTAATGGGGATAACATGTTGAATAATATTGGTATCATATGTCTTCAGATCTTCATACGTCCAGGTAAAAACATCTTTGTATTGTTTGAACATACTGATGAACTTATTCCTTTCACCTGGAGAGCAGCCCTTTCCTAAATCCACATATTTAGGCTCAATTTCAGTCCCTAAATTAATCAACTCGAACTGTAGAGATGAGCTATGGGTCTTCACATTCACTGGCCTTCTGAATTTCTTGTTTAGATCAAATATTCGCTCTAAAGTCCTGACTCCTTTAGGAATAAAATTATCTAATTTTAGCTCAGCCTAATGTTCTTCATCATCAATAATTGCCCCTTTGAAGGTCTCATCATTTGTCAACCATTCTAGAATCTGCTGATTGTCATCAAAAACTCATAAATTGGTAATCATATCTGGAACCGACGGCCTCAAAAGCAATTCAATAGAACACAGGTTATTAGAGGGCATAAGCCTCGCAACTGAGGTGGCCAGCAAGTTAGCTGCCACATTATTAAGTCTAGGAATTGATACAATATTAAATGCATGAAAACATTTAAGAAAATCCAATACTTCATTTTGATAAGATTTTAAATGAGGGGAAATTCAATGTATTTGATTTCGAATTTGTTTTACAATTATTTCAGAATCCCCATACACTTTCAGATTTGCTACTTTTAACTCAATTGCTTTTCTTAGTCCCTGGACTAATGCTTCATATTAGGCTGTGTTATTGGTGCATTCAAACTCTAACCTGCATGAAAGAAAATGTTTATTCTTCTTAGGATCAATTAGGACACAGCTGGCTCCTGACCCTTCTAAAGTTTTAGACCCATCAAAGAAAAGCATCCACAAATCGCCTATCCCTACTGTGTATGAATTAACATCTACATATACAGCTAAGTCTACTATTTTACAATCGATTTCATCAGCCTGTGAAAACCGAAGGAGATCAGGTTGAGCATCTAATGTATCGCTGGCTTCTTCCGCTTGATGTTCCCCGGTTCTAGCTCAATGAAGTAATTTCCCAAAACAGAATTCACTGGTTCCTTTTTACCTTCGAACTGAGTAACATTGTGTTTCATGTGGGGTTCTCTTAAAACTTTAATTTGATTTGGGCTTCCTTTGTAAGGTATCCATAGATGTGACCAGTCCGACACAAAATATCCACTCAGCTTGGCCGACCAGTCTCTGCTCAAAACAAGTCCATAAGCCTCAGGTATGTCCGCTACTACAATATCAATGAATTGACATACCTTATCATTTGAGGATAAGCGAATGAGAACATCCTCCATTTCCCCAATTACCTTCACATTCATTTTGTCCAACTGAATGACCCTCCAGGTAGATGGTTTAGGTTGTCCATTTATCCTTTTGCAGACCGACAGCATCATAACATTTACTGATGTCCCCAAGTCTACTAAGCAGTTGTGCACGTTGTGGTTGAAAATTTCAAAAGTAAGGAGAAAAGGTGGAGTCTTGCATTTAGGCTTACTTCCCACGCTTGCTTCACCAATTTCTTCTTCTTGGGGCTGATTGTCAGTGGGAAGCCTCTCTTCCGATATTTCAAGTGCTTTCAATAACTTTTCTTTCTACTGCGGCACATTGCACATCTCAAATAACGAGATATTTGCCATTACCTTTTTTATGTCCTCCACGATGTCATGATCCATCTTATGTTCTGTGAGATTCATTTTAACATTATGGATCTTCTCTTCAATGGGATTAGTAGGCATGTTGATCTATTTCATATTTTGACTGGTGGTGGTAAATTTCATAATTTTATTAGTTGAGGTGTTTTTTTGAAATTTCTTTATATTCTTCTGAAGTCTCTTAATCTTTGGGAGCATAAGACTGTTTTCCTTAACCAACCCTTGGCTTCTAGTTGTCACATTTGTTTCCAAGATATCTTCATGTCTCAGATCCTTTTCTTCCTCGACATCAAACAACGATACACAGTCCCATAAAACCATGGCATCATCTTCTTGTTTTTCTGTTACTTTATTATTATCTTTTCCCTCTTCATCATTTTCCTCAGTCAATTTGGAATCCAACAGCTAATTCATCACCAATGTCGTTGAATTTATCCATTGAGGACAATTCTTCTCAGAATGGGGTTGTTGGTGGAAAGTACAAAAATTATCCATCCCAACCTATGTTAAGTTCATCTATGCAGGACTGTGCAGAGGGGGTTGGGATTGATGGTTATCCTCCTTTTTCTTGTAATAAGGCTTATAAAACTTCTGGGCTTCCTTTTCCTTTTCCAAGTCTATTATTCTGTTAGAGATATTCTGCATCATCTTTGCCATTCCTTCGAAATTGTGTGATTGCTCCTCTTTAGTCTTAGTAAATAGCAAAGTTTTCCTCCCAACCATTTTTTCTCCTGACTGCTCAGGATAATCTTCGATGCTTTCCTTTTCAGCCTCTACTCTCTCTGCTTCTTCATAAGTCTCTGCTAACGTAGGTTTGGCTTTCATTTTGGCAAACATGTCCAAATCGGGCCCTAGAGCTGAAGTATAATACTCAATCAGAACTTTATCCGAGGGTTTGTTAGTTTCAGAAAAAATCTTAAGATAAGCTGCAAACATTTGGGTAAAACTATGCACCTTCTCTTTTCTTTATTTCTTTAAAGCGCACAGTCCTTTCATTAGTGTTGCATGCATCTTTTGGGCTGCATACTTACTTCTGAAAATCCTTTCAAAGGTATCCCAATCTGGGATAGAGTTTGCCGGCAAACCAAAATACCATGATGTTGCTGCTCCTTTAAAGGTATGTGGAAAAAGTCTACAAACTACATCCTCATGTTCCCCAGCCCTTAACCCTTCTATTTCCAAATAGAAACTTTGCAAATCGTCATCTACTACAACCTTCTCATTTGGATCAAGCTTGGGCAGCATCTTCTCAAAAGCTTGAGGTAAGTCATGCAACGGGGGTGTTAAGTTCAGGGGTGATCTGGCTTTCCAAGGAGGAGGTGGATTTGGTGGGTTAAGTGGTTGGTTTGCATTTACACCTGCCATGAGTCTAGGTGGAGAGTGAGGAGGTGAGGGAACAGGAGTACACATAGGAGAACAGTAAGGTGTATTTGGGCCTACTTGATTCAAAGGTTGAACAACTTCCTGTAATGCTACTTCTACTAACTCTTCCAAATCTCTGACCAACACTGAATCTTCCAAGATGGGACGATCTTTCTTCTTGTATTCTCTTCGGGGTAAATAAGGGATAGTGGGTAATCCTCCAATGATCTTTACATAGGCTCATGTATGTCTTCTCAGATCATTAACTACTTGGTTGTCCATAGAAAACAAATGTTCTCTATTCTCTTCAGTATTTGGATCAGGAAATAAACTACTTTCAAAACTATCATTGGTAGAGTATCTTCGAGGAAATGAATTTCCCCAGCCAACCATGCACTGGTGGCCCTCCTTCTAGCGCCAGAAACTGTTGAGGCCTGGAAATTCACAGGAAACAACAGCAAGGGATTTTCCCCAGTCAACGTTCCCAACTAGCCCGTGACTGTTTGGTATGGGGAATCCGTCCGGTTTGCGATCTGGCTACCGTAGTTCAAGTAACAAAAACAAAGGGTTTTACCAGTTGCGGCCCCTGGTCCACCATGTATATTTTTGTATTTTTGACTTTAAGTATGATATGCAAGTGCCTATCTAAGATGCAGATTGATAAAGAATACGAGGAGTGGTCACAATGTGATGCGCAGGTTCTTACCTCTCGTCTTAGACTCTCTCACATCTAAATCACACACAACTGAAAACAAAATTAACTAAGCTGTCCCTAGGGAGCAAGATTATCAAGTAATGTATTACTGCTCATATGTTAAGATCACTCACAGATAGTTGTTCTTAGAATCAAAACACATAAACATGAATAAAGATATGCACAATAAGATAGCTCGTCGTCTGTTAAAACATTCATTACTCATAGTGGAAATTATCACAGAATAAACTAGAGAACATTCATTACAAGAACATAGGTTCATAAAGTTAGAACGATCTCACAGTTAATGAAACACAGCTGAAAACGAAATAGTTCCCCTACAACATTGTTCATTTCATCACATTTGAACATTCCACACAACACTTTCTCCAACAGGTTAAATTGTAATTTTATTATTGTAAAACGAAATAGTTCCTCTTACAACAAGTAGTTCACAAGTCTTACTGGGAAAAATCCCCTCTTCTCTATATATTTTGTATATTTATACAAGAACCAGCTCAAAACCTTTCGGTTGCCCAAAAACCATTTCAATCTACCATCTTGTCATTTTGCGAATGCTCATAATTCCACGTTACGTTCAAATAAAGACTCTTATAAAACAGGCATAGCTAGGTAACTGATGAACCACCCAATCCTGGGCCTTTTCTCTTTAATGATTATTCCCTACCACTCCTCAGTCCCTCTTCAGACCCTTATTATTATTTTTTCCTCAAGCAACCACTCAGTTGCCTTTTGCTTTAACATGCTTTGTCCTCTAGCTGCATCTTCTTTGCCGCAAAAAATCGTCAAAGGGATCTGGGAAAATCTCCTATGTATGTGAAATCAATTACGAGCTAATAACAATTGGCGGGAAAATGATTAAGAAACGTGCACATAAAACCCCCCATCGATGAATCAAAACACTCGCCATCGGTCGGTTAGTGAGCTACGCAGCCGCAACGGCGGGTGACCGACAATCTAGGGGTTCTGAAACACAACCAAGAAGAAGGCGCAATGAAACATCAGGGGTCAGATATTCTGAAGCATCGGATAGTTAGTGTGCTACACAGTCGCAACGGCGGGAGTTAAAAAGACTAGGGTCTTGCGAATCAATATTGGCGGGGATCGGAAAAGATCAACATAACCATCAAGGGGCTCGCAATATGTCATCTGCAACGGCGAAAGTTGTAGAGACAAAAATCTCTGACTATTTTCCAATAAGGACGCCGATAATAAACTAAAGGAAAGTGCATCGGAGGCAAGTACACTTTGGATCGGATCGTCATTCAACTGCATCTCCCGCAACGGCAGATGTGCAGTTCACTGTAGTTTCGATTCATAGCCTCAACATCCTATGATAGCGGGGTAAGAACTCAATGTAAGTCATAAAACAACGTTGGCATAAATATATTCCTTGAACAATCATCAATGAAATAAATCAAACCCAAACCAGCTGAGCAAAACAAAATTAAAAGGAGGGTCCCAAAAAATTTTAGAGTTTTGGGAAATCATTGCAGCTACAACAGTTGTATATGTTTAGTCCTTGAATGAAAGGCTGAGTACTTTGCAAGATGAATGGCACTCTGGCTGTCACTGTACAACCTACTATTCTCCTGCTTCATACCCAATTCTTCCATGAACCTCTACAACCAAATCATCTCCTTACTATCCTCTGTAGCAGCAACATACTCTGCTTCTGTTGTTGAAAGTGAAACAACCTGTTGCAGTTTTGAAATCCAACTTACTGTTGTTCCACCCACAGTAAACACATACCCTGTGGTGCTCCTCCTGCTGTCTTTATCACCAGCCATATCTGCATCAACATATCCCTATAGAACAGTGTCTAAACCTCCAAAACATAATTCATGAGAAGTGGTACCTCTCAAATACCTGAGAATCCACTGTACTACTTTCCAATGCTCTTTACCTGGATTATTCATATACCTACTCACAACTCCCACTACATGTGCAATATTTGGTCTTGTGCACACCATGGCATACATCAAGCTTCCAACCGCTGATGAATAGGGAATATTGGACATGTAATCTATCTCTTCCTGTGTCTCTGGACACATATCCTTTCTTAGTTTGAAATGGCTAGCCAAAGGTGTACTAACTGGTTTTGTATTCTGCATTATAAACCTCTACAACACCTTTTCTATGTACTCACCTTGAGACAACGTCAATTTGCGATTTTTCCTGTCTCTTGTTATTCTCATACCAAGTATTTGCTTTGCAACACCCAAATCCTTCATCGCAAATGATTTAGCTAGTTTTATTTTGAGCACATTTATATCCTACATGTTAGACCCTGCAACAAGCATGCCATCTACATACAATAACAAGAAAAGATATCTTCCATTATCTAGCCTCTTGAAATAAACACAGTGGTCAGAATGACATCTATCATAACCGTGTTCTGTCATAAACTTATCAAATTTTAAATACCACTGCCTTGGAGTTTGCTTCAGGCCATACAAGCTCTTCTTCAACCTGTAAACCAAATTATCCTTCCCTTTGACCTCATACCCTTGTGGTTGATGCATATAAACCTCTTCCTCCAAATCCTCGTGGAGAAAGGTTGCTTTACATCTAACTGTTCAAGATGAAAATCTTCTATCGCCACTAGACTTAAAATAGTTCTAATTGAAGTCATTTTAACAACAGGAGAAAATATTTCATCAAAGTCTATACCTTTCTTTTGTGCAAACCCCTTTACAACAAGTCTAGCCTTGTACCACTTCTTTCCTCCATCTTCTTCCTTCAACTTGTAAACCCATTTATTCTGCAATGCCCTTTTTTCTGCAGCCAACTTAACTAGATCCCAAATCTGGTTTCTTACCAATGAGTCCATCTCCTCATCCATGCCTTGCTCCCACTTCTTTCTAGTTTCTACCTGCATTACTTCTTCAAAACATTCTGGTTCACCAGAATCAGTCATCAATAAATAATACAGTGAAGGAGAGAATCGTTCAAGGGGTCTACTTAACTTGGTAGAATTTCTTATAGTTGCAGGAGTTTCAGGTACCTGCTATTGCTCTTGTTTTTCTGGTGCCTTTGGAACTTCATTTTCTTTGATTTCATCAACCACTGTGTACTCTGTGTTTTCCTTTTCTTCTTTCTTTCCATGTAACTGATCTTTGTACATGACCTTTTCATTGAATACTACATCTCTACTCCTAATTATTTTGTGATTTTTAAGATCCCATAAGCGATAACCAAAATCGTCAACCCCGTATCCAATAAAGGTACATTTCTTGGATTTAGCCTCAAGCTTTGTTCTATCATGTTTATCAATATGGACAAATTCTTCACAACCAAAAGTTCTCAGAAATAAGTATTTTACCTGTTTACCTGTCCATGCCTCCTTTGGAATGCCACCATCCAAAGCGCTTGAAGGCCCTCTGTTTATTAAATAAACAACAGTGTTTACAGCATCAACCCAAAACTATAAGGGCCACCCTGCATGCAATATCATACACCTTGCATGCTCCATGATCGTTCTGTTCATCCTTTCTGAAACACCATTTTCTTGTGGTGTTCCAGGGACTGTCTTCTCTCTGCGAATCCCATTGTGTGAACAGTAACTGTCAAAATCCTTACTGCAGTACTCGCCTCCATTATCAAATCTGATACATTTCAACCTTTTTCTTGTCTCATTCTCAGCCAAAGCTTTCCACTTCTTAAAAGTATCAAACACATCAAATTTCTATCTAATGCAATAAACCCAAGTTTTTCTAGTTGCATCATCAATAAAAGTAACACAATATTGAGAGCCACCAAGAGATTGTACCTGAGTTGGTCCCCCTACATCTGTATGGACAAGATCTAAATTTTCACTCTTCTTTTGTTTCCCAACCATGAGAAATCTAACTCTCTTATGTTTTCCTTAAACACAGTTCTCACAGAATTCCAAACTTACTTGCTTCAAATCTGGAAGCAGTTTCCTTGAGTGGAGAATATGCATCCCCTTCTCACTCATGTGGCCAAGCCTATGATGCCATAACACCGCACCTTTTTATGTGGAAGCTACAGAGATAAAATAATCAGTATTATGAGGACATAAATATAACGTACCTATCCTATCTCCTTTTGCAATTAACATTGATCCTTTAGTGACCTTCCACCACATTTCTCCAAACATAGACAAACAGCCTCCATCTCCCAACTGCCCTATTGAGATCAAATTTATTTTCATCGTAGGAATGTGCCTTGCATCCTTTAGCAACCATTCACTTCCATTATTTAACTTAATCCGTACCTTACCCTTTCCAACAATTTTACATGGTTCATCATCCCCTAATAACACATGCCCAAAATCACCTTAAACATATTCATGAAAGAATTTCCTATGGGGGGTAGCATGACATGAAGCCCCTGAATCTACTACCCAATAATCACTAGTATTATCTAATGCAAGAATCAAAGCATCTTGTAACACATCACCTGCCACATTTTCCTCCTCGGTAGTCTCTTGCTGCCTCTCACCTTTCTTCTTTGGTGCTCTGCAGTCTTTCTTCAGGTGTCCTTTCTTACCATAGTTCCAACACTCTATTTTTCCGAATCTGGACTTGGATCTTCCCTCTTTAGACTTGCCACGATTTCCTAGGCTCCTTCCTCTCTCGTTTTGTCTCCCTCTACTCTCCATGGTCAACGCATTACCTGATGTCTCACCTGTGCTTTTTCTTTGCATTTCCTCACTAAGAATAACACCAACAACATCATCAAACTTAAGATTGTTTGAACTAGGGACAGAGTTACTTACAGCCATGACCAAGCTATTCCAGCTTTCTGGCAATGAGCACAAGATTAGAAGATCCCTAACCTCATCATCAAAGTTCAATTTTACAGAACTTAACTGACTGGTAAGTGTATTAAACTCATTTAAATGGTTCACAACAGATCCACCTTCCAACTTCTTCATATTAAATAAACGCTTCATTAAAAATACCTTGTTAGAAGCCGAGGGTTTTTTGTATAGCTTACTCAATGCGCTCATCACACCCTCTGTTGTTTTTTCTTTTGAAATATTGAAGGCCACCGACGAAACCTGGCACAGTCGTATTGTTCCCAGTGCCTTTCTGTCAAGAACCTCCCATTCTTCATCCTTCATAGTCGCTGACTGTTTTGCTTTTTCGCCCAATGGAAAGTACAGATCCTTCTAGTACAGATAGTCCTCCATTTACATCTTCCATAACTGATAGTTTTGGCCATTAAATTTCTCGACCCTAAACTTTCCTTCTTCTGCCATTGCTCCCACTCGAACTAGGAACCCTTCTTTCCTACGAGTTTACCAACCAAATATACCTTTTGGCTCTGATACCAATTGTTAGAAAACAGGACCATAGAGCAATAATAAATATACAGTTAAATCATTAACAAGATGCAAAACACATTAAAACATTACAGAGAGAAACAAATATAATGTGGTTCACCCAAACGATGGGCCACGTCCACAAAGAAATTTCCAGTCCTTTTATCTCAGTCCAGAAAGGTGAAGGGATACAACTTGCAGCAAAACTACTGCACTTCCTCTTCATGCCCTCACAGTATCTCTTCCAATACAATACAATACCATACTCAATCGTTTTACAATGCTTTCTTTTATAGGGGAAATAAAATGGGAAAATTCTAGGGTTAACCCAATACCATGGGTCCGCAAAACTGTTGGCCAAAACACATCCCAAAAAAATTCCTCGGGGGCTTCGCCCCTGAACCCCAAGGCAGGGGGAACGAGTGTACAGTACACCTGGGATCAAACACAATTGAATAATATCTTTGGATCTGGAAGATTAGGCTCCACAACCAACAAAAGTCCAGTCAGGAAGTAGATGTCCTCTACCTCAACTGTCAAAATGTGAGCACAAACCTCGAAATATTGTTGCTTCGGATTCCACATCCAGAGTATATGCTCTAGTAATCACTCGTGCGATACCATACTAGGTGTGTGGAAATTTTTTAAAAGTCCGCAGTCTCTCAATGCGGCTATGCAACCCACATTTCGCTCAGTGAAGGTGTCGTCATTATCATGATGTCTCTCTTTCCATATGACCATTTTTTATCAGCAAGAACCTGTCAAAAACAACCACAAGACTTGTTAAAATCATTCTTAATCATCCAAATAAATTGAAATAAGCTAGTTTTTCTTATGTGACTATTTTTATTTCTCCACGACTGGCATCGCCTGTGCCCCTTTGAGGACAGGCGATGGCACCGCCTATGCGCTATGTTTTCAGCGCGGTTCTAGTGAGGTACCGCTTATCACACAAGGGATAAGAGCAATGCCCACTCCCATGATTTTAGGGCTTGCCATACAAGCCCAAAACACCATTAAAAATCAAAATTGAAGACATAAGATGAAAGAGTAGGGTCTAGGCTATTACCTGGGACTGACGGTGCTCGAATCCGACGGTGGAAGCTCCCGATATCAGCGACTAAAAATCTAGCTAGGAAAATGCTCCAAATGCTCTCCACTATAGGTAAATAGTAAAATGTTTTGATTTTTCACTATTTACATGACTTTTATACACATTTTTGAGTTTGGCATGCTATAGTTTTGTTTTAAAATCATCTATTACTCAAAATTTATCAGTCGTAATCCTTTAATGACAGTTATTGGGGCGTTTAACATGTGCTTTTGAGTCGTTGTAGGGTAGAAGAACAGTAGCAGGTAAAGTTTTGGGAGTTCGTTTTTGACTTTTTCGTACTACCATAAAACAGAAAAAGTATTTGAGCGTTTGTTGCGACACTTTGGTCATGCTCTCGAAACTTTGTATCAAAGGTTTGAGTCCGTTTCTGATTCTTTTTAGGCTCGTAAAATATCTCATCGTGAAAAGAGACCTAATGGAGTCTTCTTTAAACTCTTTTCGAGCTCCTTAAATACGAAAAGATCATCGAGCGATCTTGTCTTCTTCACTCTCGTTAAAGCATTTGAAGAGTCGTCTCTCTGACAATAGGTTATCTCTTTTTCAGTTCGAATAGATTATTTACGAAAAAATAACACTCCAGCCAATCATGACTAGAAGAGTTCTCTAAGGCATTATTTTATACTTTTTTGGGCCTTAGGGACTAAATCATACGAAAAAGGACCCTTTGGAGTCTTATTCCGTGGTCGTTCAGACTCTCTAAACATGAATGATACCGAGTTTTCTTTCATTGGACTCGTTAAATTAAACATTGAGAGACCCTTTAGGGAATGAACCCCCCCTCTCTCAGGTTCGTAAAACATATGAGTTTGGACTTGTCTCCGGACGAGCTATACCGAGTGTTTGTTACCCTCTTTGAACTCGTAAAACCGAAAAGAGGCACTCATCAATCATGATGGGGGAAATGGGAAGGGAATCATTTTGCAAATAAATGGAAGTAGTTTGTCGTTACCTTTGAACATGGCACTTGTCTGCATATCATTTCAGTCAATTGGGTATTTAGCTGATCTCTGTGACATTCCACTTTAATGAGTCATGCCACTCCTTTGAGTTTGTCAAAAGAATGCATTGTCCACTGTCGCACTGTGTGTTTGTCTGGTTTAGTCATGCTGCCAAGACTTGTGTCATGCCGCCCGATGTTCAAAGGGAAGTTGAAGAAGTTTACCTCTGCAGTCAAAACAGTCTTTGTGTCAGTACTTTTGAGTCAGTCTTGTGGTTACTACATTCACATCATTCCAGAACTATGTTCTGAGTTTCGTGTCGTCGATGTGGGACTCATCATGGCCCTCCTTCGACGAGACTATTCCCATCAACATCCGCTCATCATCCGGGAAATAGTCTTAGAAACAAAAACTTAGTACCTTGAGATATGTATGCCTTAATGTTCAAGAAATCACAGAAAAATATACTGGAAGGCTCACAACGAAAGGTATTGCTATTCATGACACTAAGGCTTATGAGTTCTCACATTTTTTGCATGTCTCACCTCCTACAGCTCTATTGACTCATGCTAACAACACCGGTAATATTTGGCATGAGAGATTTGGGCATCTCAATTTCAAATATCTCCAACAACTCCACAATGATAAATTGGTTGAAGGTTTTCCTCTCATCCAAACTTCCAATGGAGTGTGACCAGGTTGCTTGGTGGGTAAGCATCCAGAGAAGAGGCATGAAGTTGCTAAGTCACATAGAGTCGCTTCTATACTTGATTTGTTACATAGTGATGTGGCAGGACCAATGCCCACAACATCAATTAATGGTTGCATGTATTTCCTTACTTTTATTGATGATTGTTCTAGGTTCCATTAGATATACTTCATGAAACAAATATCAAAAGTTTTTGAAATTTTAAAGTTTTAAAAACTATGGTTGAGAATAGTTTCAGAAAAAAGATCTAGCTCATAAGATCTGATAAAGTAGGAGAGTACATTAAAAGAGGGTTCCAACATTATTGCGAATTAGAGGGGATTCGAATGGAAGACTTAGTTCCATACACACCACAGCATAATGGTGTGGCTGAGAGGAAGAAAAGATCACTAAAGGAGATGGAAACATGTCTTCTCCATGCCAAGAATCTTCCTCCTTCTATTTGGGAAGAAGCTATAAATTTTGCTTCATACTTATAGAATAGAGTGCCCCATAAATCAGTGGTTAGGGCCACTCCATTCGAAGCACTGCATGGGCATAAGCCCAATGTCTCTCATTTGAGAGTTTTTGGTTCCAAAGCTTGGACCATAATACCCGTTGATAAGAGAAAGGCCTTCCAAGCCCAAAGTAGCGAATGCATTCTCCTAGGATATGTAGAAGATGCAAAGTCATACAAGTTGATGGAGGTTGCAACTAGGATATGCTTCATTGAGCGGAGTGTTCAGTTTGAAGAAGATCATTTGTGTGATCCACCGCCATCCGAAGCACAAGAAGGTATAACCACTCTTCCACTACCTTTTGATGATGATGATTTGTTACATGTTTCATATTCAGATGAAGAGGGTCAATATCAACATGATAATGGTATTGAGGTTGAACCTTATGAGATTCTAGATCCAGATCCAACAACCATTCCAAACCAAAGGCATAAGCCTATATGGGCTCAAAATCTCATTGCTGCAGCTGGGGATGGTGCTGGGAATCCAAAAGACAGAAGGAGAACTAGGTGACAGTATCAGAATGAGCATGTTTCTCTCTCTCTCATAGATTCGCTCCCTACAAAGTGGTGCAACAAGGTTCCATAAAAGTGCTACATGATGATAGAGAATGATCAATTACTTGGCCCACAGAGGAATAAAACTAATCATTCTCTACCTCTTCCATACAAAAGAAACACATGCAACATCCGTCAGTTCAGAAGGAAATTAAGAGGTTCACATGCACAACTCCAAGATGTTATTGCACAGAAGAACTATACTGTTGCATAGTGCTACAAATTGCAGCAAATTTGTGACAAGTTATTTTCTAAGGAGGAAGCTTCTTTTCTTCTAAAAATAGCTTGTATTTTCATGTTCCTACTTATTTTGAGGGGGGGGTTTACCATGACATTTTCCCCTATTTCCTCGATTTATTAAGCAACATTTTTTAATTCTTTTAAATTTGTATATGGGTGACTTTTGGACTTGTTGCCAAGGCCTGCAGTTGTCCAAGTTAGGATTCTTGGTGTTATACCCAAATCATGTCACCACCATGTGATAAGACCCTTAACTTCCATGTTTGCCCTTAATACCAACACTTAGAGTGGAAACTTGCTCTGTTTGTTAGTTCTACTTAGAAAAACCCAGCACCGCGCTTTCCTTGTGGCCAATGAGCAGTACCTTGCTCAGCACCACCTGTATCCTATTTTCAAGGAGCGGTGCCACCGCATATGGTCTTTGGTCCAAAAGCATTTCTCATCTAAACCGCTCTATCATAAGAGAAGAAAAGCGGTACCGTGGGTAAAATGGAAAAAAGAGAAGTTTCTCGAGGCTTCTAGATCATAAGCCTCATGTCCTCCCTTATCCCTATCATTGTGGGTTAGTTTGAACTCGAGATCCCCCATGGTAGGATCTTAGAGCCACCTCACCCACAATTCTCTCAACTATTCCTATCCATTGAGCCTTATAAATACAAGCTCATGTCCATAGTTGAGGGGGAGAACTATAGAGGTATTGTTATGCTGTTGCATTGACCACTTAGCCCAAGTCATTGGAGAGCATAGAGAGCAAAGTTGGAGCTTATGGGGATGAAGTGTTTGTCTCGTGGAGGGGTTTGTTGACACTAAGGCAATGGTTGTAAGCTTTTCCATACATTCTTAATGCAAAGCTGATTTTTGTCCCACATTACTGTTGTTTTGATCTCGCATGTACATGCTGTTAGATTCTGTAGTCACTAACATGGATAAGTAGATGATTTTCGGGTAGCTTTGATGTGTTTGCATGTTTGATCTGTTTGCAGGTACACGGGTTCACAATCGAAGCATTATTCCAAGTGTCTACGACATTCAGGGAAGGTCTTCATCCTTTTTCGTTCACTCATTTGTTCTGGATCTGAACCATTCAGACCAGAGGAATAGCTTCTGTCTGCAGAAGGTGCAATATTATTGATTACACCTGGGGGGGTGTTCGGATTTATAGTCCTCCCTTGTCCAAACTGGTCTATTACATAATATTTGCCTAACTTAGGAGTCATTTAGTTATTATTGGGTCCACTAGTACGATTGGGTCCACTTGGCCTAATGGGGCCACATGTACCAATCACTAGAATGTAGGGAACATAGATAGAGGCTAACTGAAGTTGATTGCACATTCATGCATCAATTTATGCACCTCCTAGACCAATCCCTACAATTTAGGAGCCACTGGGAGTGTCGGCACGAACCTCCTTCAGTTGTAGGCGGTTGGTGACTAGTCAAGCTTAGTTATGCTTCTGTTACATTTAGTTAAATGTCCTACAGTTCAGTTAGTGCCAGTCTTGCATGGATGCATGTGGATAAGCACCATTCTCACCTACTTCTCACCTACCACATCAGCTAGACTAGTTTATCTGATTATAATTGAATGAGAGACTAAATTAGACAACTGGAGCTTAGCTAGTTAGCTTCGATAGTGATTTAGACACTTATTGTTAGCCATGCAGTCAAATTGAGTTGGTGGATTCAAATCTTATCCACATGATTCGAATTCCATTATTTGAATCACTGTTGTATAATGTTGGGATTAATGAAGTTTATACTATAATTATACTGAGCAATACTTGTATGTTTTGTGTGAAATTTGTCTTGTTCAATGGGTATTATTCATTCCTTTACACTGCATAATAATTCAATCTAATTGCACTCATTGCTTGAAGCTCAATGGCACATTAATTCTAATAGGCCAACCATAAAAACAATTTAGTTCTCAATGGATAGTTTAGTTTCCAGATAGAATGATGCCACCAAGTAGGCTCAAGATTCTTTTCTTTGGCTCTACCCACAAGATAACCTAGACGAGGCAAATAAGATCCACCATAAACATTCTTAGTCCAAATATGTAAATCCTCCTTGTCATTAAGGTGAAAATGGGCATGTGACAGATAACCACTTATGTCTTATCAGTGTGGAGTTATGTTGGTCTTGTACTTGATAAAGAAAAAAGATACCTCTGTTATTCAAATTTTCTATCATTTCCACTGGTAAAATATAAACAACTGACCATCCAACCCAAGGATCATGTCCATCTATCATCTTCTTGCAATTGCCTATTTCCTAGGCCAACCAATCACCAATAATATCATAAGCCTTTATCATTGCCTTCCAAATGATAGAGAAATTTTTTGATAGATTATTCCTGGATCTAATCCATTGTTCCATAGATATTGGATGAATGTATTTTTGATGAATTAGCTTGACCCAGAGACCATCCCCAATAAACAGTCTGCAAATACCTTTAGCTGTCGGGGATTTAGCAAAACTTGGATAGTATTTAATACCCCAACCCCCTAGCTCTTTTGTGAGGGATAATTTCCTCCAAGCTATCCATGGATAGGCACTATGGTTCTCACCACTTCTCCAAAGAAAGTTAAAGAAAATTTTATAGATTCCATAGTTCCTGTAGAGATATATGCAATGAAATCCCAGTAGACAGAAATAACTTCAAGCACATAGTTCATTATAACAAGTCTTCCTCTACGAGACAACCATTTGTTGCACCATAAGTTTAGTCTGCGCTCAATCTTGCTGACCATCCACGCCCAATCTTTCTTCAACTAATCATTAGGATTAATAATAAACCCAAGATATTTGACATCATTGTTTAAATCTATCAAAGTAAAATTAAATTAAGAAAATATCCAATCCATGGTCACATTATCCAAATACATAAAGAATATAAATGATTTAACAACATTACAAACTAAAAAACATGTACCTTCATAAAAAAAAGAAGGTTAAAATAGCTTTGACCTTGGATATATCCTTCTTAATCTATTAATAAAAAGCAAAAAATCATCAACAACAACAAGTATGTAAGAAAGACATTACCTCCAATCAAGATACTTTTATCCCTTCATGCTTCATGATCCTTTGCATGAAGAATAGCGCATCTAAGACCTTCTACCACCATGATGAATAATAAAGAGGTTACAAGACATCTTTGTCTAAGCCCTCTCTCAAATCAAGCCCCAAGGGTTAGATCAATTGGTAAGACGTGCGCACACTCTCTCGGTTCGGGGAGAGGTCACAGGTTCGAGCCTTGAGTCCTTTGGGGTTAGACCTTCTACGAGGATGGCCGGCGGTTTACCACCTCTACTATCCACTAATGTGGGGAAGTATTGCTGGGTTTCCTGTGGATCTTTCCATCTGAAAAAAAAGAAAGCCCTCTCTCAAATCTCGACATTAGAAAATTTTATGACCAACAATCTTTCTTTTGGATAATCATTAATTCTTCGAAGTTTATCTGCATTTTAAAAAAAAAACCCAAAATAACCATTTATAAACCAATAAACATGAAGATATTATATAATATAAACATAAAAGTTTAGAATTCCAAATATGTTATCCCATGCCGTACTATAGTGATTAAAACCATTAAAGATAATTATATAATAAAAGTACTCGCACCTGCCGCAACCATGTCCTGACGTGTATTTTGACAAATTTTATAAAGCGACTATGTGGTCGTATTATGAGTACTTTTTCGAAAGTAAATAAAATGTTTGTTTTTATTTTAATACCATCGGGGAGTGTGGACAAAGTTGTGATATGATAGGGTTGAATTTTTATAATTTACTTGTAGATATAATTTGAATTACACTTCCTAATTAAGGATTAGCTCGTAGATATAATTTGAATTACACTTCTTAGTTAAGGATTAGGATAAATCTCATATGTTGTATATTTATGACATAATAATGATTGTGATAAAAATGAATGTCATTGTGTATAGATATCATAATGTTAGTGTTATAGTACAATTAACATAGATTCATCTTAAACTTGGATTTTTTTTTTTTGACAGAAACTAAAAAGGGGGAATATATAAAAGGTGGCTGTGCACAGCCATTCATTACAAGCATAAAATACCTGAGTATCTGAGCAAAACAGAAACGCTACACCTGGGGCCAGCCCACTGAGGATCCCAAAACACTTCCCTATAAGACTGTTCTAAACATTTAAAGCCTCGGGTTGTATAAACCCTAACAAACTGATTATACAAAAATTTGCAAAAAAACATTCAATCAGAACTGAACATGAAAAGACTAAGGGTTGCCTCCAGGCTGAGCGACGGATTCTTCTTCCATAGGCAGCGCAGCTTCATCGCAGACTCCATTGACTCTACTAACCTGGTTCAGAGATAGGAGACACTGAAGATCCTCCTGTATCTTATCCACCTTCCCCATCAGTTCACGGAGACTACTCTCATTGTCATCTATATGAGCGTCGTGGTTGCTAATTTGATACGAGGTGTAGCTGACTGTGTCTTCCATTTTCTTTATATCCTTGGCCATCTCACGATTATCCATAACACTGATAGAGAGAAGTTCATACATACGTCTCAAATTCTTCTTAATATCTGCCATCCGACCATTATCCCCTGCCTGAGCCATATTATCTACTTCTGTCAGCAATGTGAGTCGAGCTAACTGTGGCTGAACAGCTTGAATCGACTTACCAGCGAGTTGAGCCTGAACCAGATTATTGCAGCAGGTTTTGAGCACCAAAAGTTCCTTCTGCAGCGGTAATTCTTCACCTTTCCCACAGGTCAGAGTGCCAACATCTCCTGCCTTCCACCCAGTGCACCTGCAACCGATGACCAAACTGCTTCCACAATTGCTTGAAAGAAATCCTTTGCCAGAAGTGGCTGACTGAGAAGGGATGAGAATATTGCAAGAACAAGGGTAGAAGGCAGCTATGGCCAGTCTCTCCTTCACCACTGAGCGGGTAAGAGGGAGCACCTGCCACGGGAGGCCTAGCGGGCTCCCCTCTTCTATGCCTGAGATAGATAACAACAAATAATGCAAGGCATCTAACAGACCAGAGCCAAGGGAGATATGGGAAAGAAAATACGACTTACTGCCAGCGAAGGCCATGATGATAAACAAAACAGGATCACAAACGTGAGAGGGAAGATTGGAGAAATCCCCGAATTGAATGATATTTATTTCAGCTACCGCCGAGGGATGGAGATGACAGCAGGAAGACCACGTGGTGAAGGAGCGGAGAAAGGAAGGACTGAGCCTTAAATGAAAATGAAGGCCAGCAAAGATGAAACGAGGAGCATCGAAAAGAGAGAAGGGGGTAGAACTTATGGTTGATGGGATGGCCGGAAGGGGGAGGGAAAAGGGGTGGACGGGCGAGGCTAGGAAGAGGGGAAAAAACCCAAGGGGGGGTAAAAGGCACGACCCCAAACATAGCTTGAGCAATACACTATTCCTTTCTCTTTGATCATTTCTATAGAGTTTCCCACTTGATTGCAAGAGATGAAAATGAATGCTATCTTTTCTCTTCATTATGGAACATGTTTGAGTGAGGGGGGGTTCCCATTCTGCTTGAAGTGGCCTTGTTGAAGAGAGGCCCCCAGATTGGCCAAGCTATCTGCTGCCGAATTGTTGGATCGAAGAATATGAAATGGTTCGTAGGTGCTTTGCATAAGAAGCTTGACTTTGTTGTACAAACGACGACATTTGACTGCTCCCTTGGGGTAACCATTGATCAATTTAGAAATGACATGCTTAGAGTCTCCAAATATCAGGACCTTTTGGTATTGTTTCTCCTGTAGGAGCTGCAAACCTTGGAGGAGAGCTAACCACTCTGCTTCGTTGTTGGTTTGGGTCCCTAATCCCCAAGCAAGGGTATGTTCTATTTGTCCTCCGGGCTCCAAAAGGATGCCCCCCGCTCCTGCCACCCCTATCTTAAACTTGGATTTATTAAGCATTGAGCGAGATCTAATTTCTTAAGGTGTATTTTTTTAACTTAAATTACTTACACATCAAGAAATTTGATCCATGTTGGTGCTTAATAGATCTCGGTTTAAGATGTATCTATGCTTGTTGGATTTAAGATCCTTGTTGGTGTTTAATAGACATGGTAATGTTACATGACTAACCTGACAACATCTCCTTCATACTAGGTTTGAAGCACCTCGTTACTCTCGGTACAATTAACATCAACATATAATATTAATATCATAATTTTTTTTCAACAAAGGAAAAACCTTATATATGATATTCAACTTTAAATCAAGATATAAAATACAAGCTCTGTTTTCTGTCAAAACAAAACGATAGTTCTATGCATAAAGAAGAAAACCAACTCCTCTAAACTTATACCCTAAAAAGTCCTCACACTTTATATCAAAGCAAAAAACCAATACATCATTTATGCCAGAGAAAAATATACCTACAATCCCCATATCCAAAAGAGACCATCCAATTACAGAGGTCTAAACAAGAAGGTCAAATAATATCCCTCATCTCAAAGAAAGCACAACGACATCACTAAAAGGCCATAATAGTTCCCCTACGAGAAATAGAGTGAAGAGATCATTCTTCATAAAACTAGACACCTTCGTCCAACACTAGGGCCTCCTTGGAGAGTTTATCTACCTCCACATTGTGTTCCCTAAAAGCATGTTGGAAACAAATATACTGGAAACTTTCCGTAAAAAATTTAACTCTCCTTTTCCATCCAACCAGATTGAGGACTGAAACAGAGGCCCTTCCCAAGATCCACCCTATGATTGTTGATGAATCACTTGCCACCTACAAATTGCCAACATTCTTCAAAGAAGCAAATTTTAAGTGTCCAGTGTGCTATTAGTTCCACTCGAATATTGGTTCCACAACCCCCACACATCTTGATCATGTATGAGAGGGTCATATTCACCTTCAAAACAACCCCAATACCACACCTACCCTCAGGTTCCTAACGAGCCCCAAGCATATTTTCAAGAAAATTAGGTTATTTAGTCCTTTCAATAGCAAGGACCTTTGTATCAAGTTAGCTCTTAGGAAGAGAGCCCATAATCTTTGGGCCACTAGGCAAACATTCGGATTCCATCCCTCAAAAACAACTTTGTTCCTATGGAGTCAGATGCCCTAACAAAAGTAACAAGGAAGCTCCTTGAACTAGTCACAAGATTCACTTTCCACCCAATTTTCCAAATTGCACACCAAAAGTATCCACATACCTCTAAACTTAAGAACCCCTTTAAGTGAGACTTCAAACCTACTAAGCAAAGAAATAGTGAACACATGCTAATATTATAACTCGATCTTACATAAAAGTACATCTCATGAAAAAATATGCAAAACAAATATATCTCACAAAAATATAATGTACAAACTTTAAGCGTTCAATATGCACCCCTAAATGCAACATTTAATGTTGTGGTTGCGGGGATATCAATCGTTGGATTGAAAGTTGGATCAAATCCAACGGTTGATATCCCTACAGCTGTATCATTAAATGTTGCACTTTAGGGTTCTTATTCAACACCCAAACTTTATCATTATTAAATTGAATCCAATGGTTGATATCTTTGTAAGTGTAACATTAAATATTGCACTTCAAAGTGTTTATTAAACATACAAACTTTATCATTATCAAATTGATATAATATCAATCAATTTAATTATTATTAAATTATAAAATCAATTTAATTATTATTAAATAATGTAATTGTATAATAAATGTATTATTATTTTTTAAATAAATCAATAAATATGTTTATTTTATTATTATATATATAATAACCTACCAAAAACATATCATAAACACTTAATAATTTAAGTAATGTAGAAAATTCTTGAGGGCGACACCAACCATGATCTTTATATGACCTCACGTTTTGATGGTACCAAATTTTTGAAAACAGAATTTCCAAACAAATGGAATAAATGATAAATGATAGGGAGATAAATCTTCTATTTCCTTTTCATTTAAAGCTTTAGACTTCGATCCAAATTCCAATTCAAGGAAAAATTTCATTGAATTTATTTAGCGACTCTTAGATTGAAAATAAACCCATGGCCAGGACTTTTATTTCAAAGTTTTAAAAAAAATTGAAAATAGGATTCATAATCTTCAAAAAGTTTAAAAATGGACTGAGAAGAAAAATGATCGTTTCTTTTTTAAGATGGAAAACTTTTAATGAACTATATCCTAACAAGGTGAGCTGTTGAAGGCAGCAAGTCCCTGCCTACAGCATTTTAACAGCTTGCATATAGCATTGAAACAAGAGCAGTGATATTCTTGCCTTTATAGTTGCTGGCTTTGCTTCAATGACCCAGTAAAGTGAGGAACGACATGCTTTGCAAGGTGGGGGTAGTTGAAGCATGTCATAGCTAGCTACTGGTCCATGGAATTGAAGCAGAGCTCTAGTTCTGGTCAGTGTTTGCAGCATTTAATATTTTCATAAAACTGTCACATCTAGCTTTTAAAAGAGATGTTAGTTATAGAATGTTAATAAACAGAAACAAAAAAGCAAAGGATGTGTTGTGTTGATTCAATAATGAAAGTTGTGCGTTGGGACATGCATCGTATTCAGAGATTATAAGTATTGAAAATCTTGGGATCACTCGCTCTCTCTATACAGGATCAGACGAAATCATTCTATTTTGATAATATTTATTATTTTGAGGATAGATACACAGATACCATCAACTATCCCAAAGCTAGACTTTGCTTCCAATTGAACATTAGTGATGGGTATCCGTGGAACAAAATTAGTAACAGAGAAATATCATAAAATCAAGGCAGCTAAAAGCAGGTAAAAAAAATTGAATGTCATCATTTTCATTACCATTACCAGAATAAGTGTTTTATAAACATATTTCAAGGTAGACTGAGAGGATTCATTATTCATGATTTGACACAGGAATATTTCGAATAGCTTTCTCTGGATGGTGTGAGTAATTTTGAGCTAATGGTGCATTTCTACTTGTATGTAGGTTCTTAGAACGGAGAGGCTAGACCTGGACGACAATTGTTCAAAGATAAATATTAATAAGAAAACAAAGTTATTCAATGATTTGCAATGCATTATTGAAAGCATAAAAAACAGGCTAGACCTAGACGACAACTGTTCAAAGATAAATATTAATAAGCAAACAAAGTTATTCAATAATTTGCAATGCATTATTGAAACCGTTCAAAGATGACTATTAATAAGCAAAGGAAGTTATTATGCATTATTGAAAGCATAAAAAACAATGCCATTCATCTGGAAATAGTTGCATATTTTGGCGTTAGGGCTCTGGATGCCAAAATTGAGAGAACCAAGAGGTTATTGGATTCAGTACGCATCACTGCACTATCTGACAATGGTACAAAACTCAAACTATTTATGCAGAGATTATTGGCCGAGAGAGAGCGGAGGAATCAATCACCACGGCAAAAGGTATGATAAAAGAATGCATAGTGCTGTTAAATATTGAACTGTAATGCTGTGCAGTTCTTTATCTGGATTAGTTTCCCTGAAGCAATAATTTATCATTCTGCAAGTTAGGGCAGAGGCCTTAAGGCAATCTAAACGGTGGCAGGATGCATCACCTGTTCCTTATTTAACCCTGGTATAAGTGTGATAATTCGTTCACCTGCATACGACCTATGGCATATGCTATTTTTCCTGAGCTAAATGATCAGGAATAGTTTAAGATGTTAAAAAAAACAGAGATGTACCGTAAAGTTTAAAATGTTAACAAACAGAGATATTCGCTCCCATACCATGTTGCAGCTTCTTACCTAAAAGCAGATTAAATCCTCCATCTTTTTTTATATATTGGCATTTATGAGGGATAGTTTAGAAAAATAGATAGCTCATTTGGTTGAATTAAGTGAAAATATCAAATAACATTGTTGATATTTCTCCTCATTGTTAAGCCATGGATTTCTTACTTTACACCTACTTCACATTATATACACACTGTGTACAATCTTGCAAAATCTTAATGGACACCTAATGCTAAATATTAGACAAATGTGCTAAATATTAGGCAATCCTTATATACTGGACAAACTTTCCCTCACGAGGGGAGCCTGTCCAATGCACACCGTTGGATGAGAAATCCGACGGTGTGCATTGGACAGGCTCCCCTCCCGAGGGAAAGTCTGTCCAGTATATAAGGCGCTAAATATTACACCTGCCCTAAGACAAACGGTAACATCATCAATTCCATTAAAATGTCAAATATTACACATGCCGTATTACACCTGCCATAAGACAAATGTAACATCATCAATTCGATTAAAGTGTCAAATATTACACACGCCGTAAGACAAATGTAACATCATCAATTCGAAAATGTCATGTAAGACAAATGTAATATTTGAAAATGTCATGCAAAACAAATGTAAGATCCTCAATCGAAAATGTATGACAGCCTAAATTGAAAAAGATATTAGAGAATGTTAATATATATATTGGCTTACCAGCTAGCAAATAAAATACTGGGCATTTGCGTTCTATTGGCAGACTTATTTGAAGGAAAAGGGAAACTGAGAGATACCCATATAATATATTGAATCAATTCTTATTAATCAATTTTGTTTTAATTCTTATAGGAAGGGAAGGACTTAGAAAGAAGAATTGTTATCACAGTTATAAAAAAAAGAGAAGAAAAAAAGTTTAAAGGATTCTTATCCTCTAGATGCTTTGTCGCCTGCTACTATGGTGAAATATTAGGTATCACTTCTTTGAATATTGAAAGCTTCCATTTCTTTCAAGTTCATTAACGTGATAGGCTTCAATTAGTGTTTGACCACTCACTTTATTCATGCATGAAGTGATATTCATGCACGAATTGGTAGCCTTAGGCTTCTTGTAGGATGACTTAAGGCTTGTTGTTACTTGAGGGGCTGACTGGTAAGATAAGCCATGCCTAGATATGGACACACTCTTAAGGGATCCAAACGACTGCCAGCATTGTGACTCGAAGGTAATCTAGCAAGTCAGATTTGATCTATCTTCAAAAGAGACCCATCAACATGGGGCATCATGTGGTCACTTCATAGACGGATCCTCTCTATGATTTGCAACATACTGAAGGTCCGTATGCACATAGAAAAAATGAAAGAATTTGTGTCTATTTTGTATTTTGTGTATGTCTCTGTTAGTGCATTTTCCAACACCTTTTATTTTGCACCTTGTATTGCTTTTCCAGCATATTATTGGAGTAAGTTAGGGTAGCGGCATCCACAGGGACTTCACTTAGTGAACCTCTCACATAGCACGTGCGATCGTGGGATATTAAAGAAAACCCTTAATTTCGAAAGATATTGACCCAAACTCTTTTTGTTGAAACCCCCTCCCAATACTTAAAACCTCCTCCCCACCCCTTTTTATACCTCAATCCTTATAAACCACCATACCTACCCCCACCTTAAACTCCTCACTCCCCCAATACGTGCAATATATTGGTTTGATTTTTGATAATTTTAAAACCCACAATATGAACTAACGTGATAGGATATTGGTCAACAAGTGAAGCCCCCGTGGCGGCATCATCCTCGATCTAAGAAAGCAGTACAGAAAATGCTTTACATTGTGTGAAAAAGAGCTTAATTTTTAAGAAACCATCTTAAATTAGGACTTCTGATTATTACTTTTTTATAATTTCAATGCATTTGAATTGTATATATGATGAAAGCTGGATAACGAGGAAAGAGGAAGATATCATGGGTTGTTTTTCCATGAGCCTGCAAAAAAAAGCATGGGAAAACAACATAGCTACTCAAAATCTATCATAAAACAAAACAAAAAATTTATCATTTTGATAGAAGCTCAGTTTCTTCACTAGCGTTTGTATAAGAAAAGACAGTGAAATAACTTTACCGATTCAAATAACATCAAAAATAAAAGAGTGAATTCTTTATTTTCATCAGAAACCAAAAATAGATCACAAAATTCATCATTTACATCCGAAACGAAAATAGAACCCGCAATTCGCCCATCAGAAACCACAACAACCACAACATAGAATAATCCTTTTCAAGCTCTGAAAAAATGAAACTGGCGACGTAATTCAATAATTGCTCGAAGAAATCATTCAATCCAGGCCCTGACAATACTTTGTTTGTTTTACAGGAGATCTGAAGCTGATATGGAAAATGATAATGAAATCAACGCCTAAGGCAAAGATGAAAAGATGGCATACCTTACTCCTTGGCAGTCTTCATCAAGAACCATTGCTTGTTCCATGAAATAGTTGTTCCAATTCTCCTTGAATTAAGAAGCCAAAGAGATTAAGGCAAAGATGAAAAGATGGCATACCTGTCTCCTTGGAAGTCTTCATCAAGAACCATTGCCTCTTCCATGAAATAGTTGGAGAATTAAGAAGGCAAAGAGAGCACCCACAACATGTGGAAGGCAAAGATGCCGCAAGATCGTCACAGAGAGGCTCACATGCGATCAAGAGGTGGATGGTTAGACAAGATGTAGCACTACTCTATCAGAGCATGCACACATGGCCAACATGCAACCACCACCACCACACATCCCTAGCATGCCAAATAAAAGCTGCTAAGGCAATATAAAATCTGCAAGAGGATGCATCAATTTGCAAAGAACATAATTAGAATGGTACATTTAGTGTTAGAAGAAAAATGAAGTAATGCTAGAGTAATTTCCAGCATTACCTGGATTCATAAAACTTCATAAAAAATACATCCTATTATCCACTTTAACCTAAGGTTTTTGAAGACTGATAAAATTTTATAAAAAATAATCTTTTTTTTCAGAAGAAAAAAGCCTGACCTTGTTATTCATTAATGAATCAAAGGACATTTGATATGCATCCCCACTATTGGGGCACTTCATACATCACAAAGCAAACGGTCCGTCATAAAAAATACTCAAACTTGTGAGGCTGTATAAAAAATACATCCTATTATTCACTTTAACCTAAGGTTTTTGAAGACTAATGGACACTCTACCTTGAGTTGAGGCCAAATAAGAATACCAAATTTGTGATTGGTCAATAAAAAGTATTTGACAATTTGATTGGTTTTTAGAAAGTGTTTTTCAACACTTGCATTGTAAACTTAGGATAAATGTCTTTGATCATAGCGCAAAGTAATTAAAACGACGACAAGCCAGATCATAGAATCCTCTAGCCAGGGACTAATAATACTGTATTTATAAAACAACTTTATCTTTATTTCTAATTAATTAAAAAAATTTAACCATAACTAAATGCTAATTATTTAATAAACTTTTTAATAAACTACATTACACTTATTTAATGTTAACTACCTATAATAAGTTAACTACCTAATAAATATTATTTAACAATAACAAGTATAGTAGATTTAATCTAACTTACCTTTAATGCCACTCTACTTACACTATCATTACTTTAATAAACCCTTTGACACCCATTACACCCTAAACAAATATGCACAAGTATCTGGTAGAATAGTGACCCTAGTGTTCCAAGAAAAAGTGAAGCGCACGTACTCATATTAGGAGATGTATAAAAGATTATATACAAATATTAAAACTTAGTTGTCAAGCCTTCAGAAGTAGGCCATAAATGTCTATAAACCAAGGTTCAACCTTGTTAATATCTTGCATTTTGTTAAATTTAAATATGAATTCATGAATGAAAAATCCTGCATTAAGAACTTTTAATGCAAATTGTAAAAAAATTCCATATAATTATTATTCCATTACTTTCCCTAAACATGCTCACATTTCTCAAAGGCCTTAAGCTTTGGGTATCTATGAATTCATCTCTAATATTAAAATATGTATTCGTTGTTGGATGGATCAAAACACATTCTAAATTATCAAACATTGTATACAGGTACTTTTATAAAATGATTAATAAAGTATAGGTATTAATTCATTATACTTAACTTTTCTTTTAATAGAGTTTTATATATTAAAAAGGAAGGAGAAGGCTTTCAGTATTATAGAGGATTCGAAAATTAAGATTGGCCTATGGTTGAGCTTCCAAAACATTATTTGTTTTTAATTGTCAATATTGTACATTTCTTTTGTTTCTTTTCAATTATCCAGTTGCATGTCTCTTAAATGCATATCTTATTGAAGATTATAGACCTTTCTCTTCAACTGCCTATGGCTGCCCCTCATTTTGTGGAGTCCATGAGTGTCGTGACAATAGTCCTCGTCTTCACTCCATTCGTTGCAAGCCTCGTTTGTCTCATCGTGTCATCAATCCAGCAACACCCTCATTTGTCCCATCGTGTCATCAATCCAGAAGGTGGTAGTCATGTGTCCATTGAGGAGTTGATGAATCCCCCACTTAACCATGAGAATTTGGTTATATCCTTTTCCCATGGGGCCGACCGAGTGATAGATCCCTTCTCGAAGCTCCCAAATAGACCCACTTTGTTTCCATTGCGCTAGGGGATTGGATCATAGGCTCATTCTCCATTAAGGGATTGGAGAATCCTTTAGGTAATGTTGAGGCCAAACTTTCCAGTCGATCCACTTCCTTGTTGTTCTCTCTAAGACATGAAAAAATTGTTAGTCCCCCAGGGCTTCTAGAATCTTCCAAATTCTTTCATATATGCAATCCAAATTGAGATCCATTAAGGGAATATTGGATTTGAAGGCTCTAACTAAGATCCTTAAGTCTATGATGATAATTACATCCTTGATTCCTTCCTTAACCAAAGATCCTCAAGTCTATGATGAAAATTACATCCTCGAGTCCTTCCTTAACCAAAGTTTTTATCCCTTGATATAGAGCAAGGATCTCCTCCATGTTTTTGATATATCACATTGAATCCTAGGAGAATTTTCCCTTCATAGTACCTCCGAGATCATATAAACCCCCCACACTTGCCACCCCTCATCAAATTCAACTTTTTCAAAAATCAAATCTCACAACTTATTTAATCTAATAAAAAACAATATGTTTATCATATTTCACAAATGCCTTAAGTTTTAGGTTGTTTATAAATCGATTTAG
>LPNX010620409.1:1098402-1205891 GCA_001517045.1 Pseudotsuga menziesii | reverse complement strand
TATATATATATTAAATTTTGTATATATTTACTAATCCATTACTTTCCAGTTTGGGGTATCTATGAATTTGTAATAGTAAAAGATGCATTTCTTGCTAATGAATCAAAACACATTCTAAATTATCAAACATTGTCTATGTTTTTGTAGGATGATTCTTAAAATTGTATGTATTAATTTATCAAATTCAACTTAATTTTTTTTTTATGTTTCACTACTTATTTAATCTTATTAAAAATAATATGTTTATTATTGAGTCATTTATCTTATGCTTTAAGATTTTGGGCATTTATGAATTGATTTAGAATCTTAAATGATGTATTCATTTCTAAATTAATCAAGTAAATTTGTGTTGGAGTAATGATTTTTTACTGGCCTTGTGTTAAGTGTGAGATTTTATTTTTGAGGAGTTTGCTAGATGTAATTGGTTGTGAGAGATATTCTATGACTACTAGATCCTATTTATGTATGCTTGGTTGAGATATTCCCTCATGAGTTTATTGTGTTGTTGAGGAAAAGTTCATGTATAAATTAGTGCTTGATTGAATAATAAAATAATAGAATAGTTTTATGTGTACAATCTGTTTTTCTAAGTTGGTATTAGAGCTAGTTGCTCTAGGTGTAACTCCCTCATAGGAGAGCCCAGAATATGTAAGTGTGTGAGAGTAGGCTTGTTTTGTGTATGTGTGTGTGAAGATATGGCTACTTTTTTCTGTGGATTTTGAGAGCACAAATATGTTTTTATCCAAGGGTTCATTTACCAAAGTGTCCCAAATTTTGTTGAACAAAATTCACATCATTGTATTTGTGTGAGTCCATTGGTTGATTTGCTCATGAAGGAGAAATGAAATTGATTGAAAGAGGCACCATTTGTGAGAGGATCCTCTGGTGGTTGTTTAGAGTCTCTACAAAGGAATCGATCAATTGATAGTTTGTGCTTCCATCGGTGTGCTATTTTGTCTTAAGTGAAACTAATCAATGTTTTTTAAGAACGAGACAACTTTCTAATGATTGATCATATATATTTGATGTGTACTCCCCCATCTTCAATAATCGAATAACAAACAACATCGCAACAATCAAAATATCAATGATGTGCCATTTGATTTTATGCATAGGGGTCATAATTTGTTTGTGGGCACATTTGTTTCCGATCTCTTTCCCCCCTTTTCAGATATGTGTTGCTGCAATTGTGGGATTTCGGAGTCCAGGGTTTAGGCCAAGAATTGAATCCAGTGTTTCTCTGTAATCAACATATATCAATGGAAAATCTTGTAGATTTCACTTATTTTGGGAAACTATAATAGTTTCATTAGTAGTAGTCTTTGAAATAATACAAGTACGTTAGATTTATTTTTAAATTGTGAAATAAATAATGAAGAATCTCTCATATTTTAGAATAGGGTACCATGACCAAAGAGCTTGTGTTTCTTAACGAATACATCAAGCTATGTATGTCGAAAGAACACTGCTATTAGGTTGTGACTACAATCTGTGTACTTGTGAGATGAAAGAGGTCATGTTGTAAAACTGAATTATGGATACATTCAGTATCTATATTGCTTTTCAATATAACTAGTGAATACAACGAGCTATGTATCTTGACAAAAGAAAGTATGTCAATAGAATGATTCAATATCTAAATTATTTTTCTGATGAATACATCGAACTATGTATTTTGGTAGGTAGAAGCTTATATAATTGTCAATCATTACAAATACGAAATTGATGGCCATATGCAATTGTATCTTCAATGAATCAAGTGGTTCTTTAATGAATGGTCATGTTAAAGAGCATAGTCTATGAGACTTCATAAGTGGATAGAAATGCTGATGAAGACTATAGCAGACATATATGACAAAGATTAAAGATCAAAGCCAAGTACTTGTTAAGGGAGGGTGTTGGAGTAATTAACTCCAACTTGTATTTTGTTGAGCTTGAGTATCTATTATTGAGGAATTTGTTAGATCTAGTTGGTTGTGAGAGATCTTCTCCAAGTATCAAATCATATTTATGTATGCGTGGTTGAGATATTCCCTCATGAATTGATTGTGTTGTTGAGGAAAAACTTCTTATATAAATATGTGCCAGATTAAATATAAAATAATAGAATAATTTTGTGTATACAATTTGTTTTTTTTAATATTTAAGATTATCAATAATTACCCATAAATCATTGGATAATTATTCATAATTCTTAAGTCATTTTTTCCAATCAATCAAACTCAATTTTTTCATTTTTTTCAAAAACTATATCTATACAACTTATTCAATCACATAAGTAAACAATATATGATTAACTTGTTTGATAATCATTAATTTCAATATTATTAGTTCCTTGTTGTAGGCAGATACTATTGTTTTCACAATTTCTATTAATTTTATGCAAATGCATTTAATTTTTAGAAATGTGTAAAGAGCAACATTACTTTTAGTTATTTTTTATATTTATTTTATTTATTTTAAAATTTTGTTGGAAGTTTTTCAAAATATGATTGAAGAAATAAGGCTTAAATAATTTGAGAAAAAAATAAAATTAATGAATAGAAACTTCCTATAAACTAAAGTGAAAAGTTTCTAGTTTTTATTTATTTTTTTGCTTTTTGCATTTTTCCATATTGATTTACAATTTGGATGGGAAGTTTCCATTTTTTTCACATTTTTCTATTAATTTCTTGCAAAAACATTTAATTTTTAGAAATGGGTAAACTACACCGTTAATGTTTTGGTTATTTTAATTTCTCTTAGAATTTTTTCAAAATTTTATTGGTGCTATACCATAGAAATATTGCTCAAATAATTTGAGAAAAAAAACCAAATTAATGAATAGAAACTTCCCATAAACTAAAGTGAAAAGTTTCTAGTTTTTGTTTTTTTGGGTTGTTTTTCGCATTGTTCCATATTGTTTTACAATTTGGATGAGAAGTTTCCATTTTTTTCACATTTTTCTATTAATTTCATACAAGTACATTTAATTTTTAGAAATGTGTAAGCTGCAACTTTAATGTTTTAGTTATTTTAATTTCTCTTAGAATTTTTTCAAAATCTTATTGGTGCTATACCATACAAATAATGCTTAAATAATTTGAGAAAAAAACAAAATTAAAAAGTAGAAACTTCATAAAAAACAAAAGGTGAAATGTTTCTAGTTTTTGTTTTTTTGTTTTTTGCATTGTTACATATTGCTTTACAATTTGGATGGGAAGTTTCCATTTTTTTCACATTTTCTATGAATTTCATGCAAGTACATTTAATTTTTAGAAATGTGTAAACTTCAACATTAATGTTTTAGTTATTTTAATTTCTCTTAGATTTTTTTCAAAATCTTATTGGTGCCATACCATAAAAATGAGGCTTAAATACATTGAGAAAAAAATAAAATTCATGAATAGAAACGTCCCATAAACTAAAGAGGAAAGTTTCTAGTTTATGTGTTTTTTGCTTTTTTGCATTGTTCCATATGGCTCTACCATTTGGATGGAAAGTTTCCATCTTTTTTCTGGCATAAGTTTGTTCCATATTACTTTTTTATATTTTTATTGTTATTGTATCCATAACTCCAAAGGTGGTTCTCTCATGTAGAGTGCAAATCTCACACATATGGCCATAGTTAGAAGGATGTGTTGTTGATGCCAACTAGAAAGCTAATAAGGCTTAAATGAGGTGATACACTCACCTACAAGGTACTACCTGCTGCTATATCAAATGAAAATGCAAGAAAATTTAAACATTGATTTTCAAACTGGTTTTGGTTTTGAATTAAATGATTATGATGACGCTATCATTGGAATGGTTGATGATGCAAGACAAGAAGACCCATTAAGAAGTAGCTTCATTTATATTTCGTTACCTTATTTCATTTAGATTACTACTAATCTCTATAAATATCTTAAATTATAAAAATTTAATTCAGAAAAATACAACATATCCTTTTAGAAGAGCTTTTTATTTTCGGCAAATGTTCATATCAATAATTGTGCTATTTATCTTCGACAAAATACTCATTTTAATTATTTTTCAAAAGCAAGGACTTTGCTGCTCATAACCCTTGTTTTAAAATTACATATAAAACAATTGCAACAACTTCTATCCTTCTTATTGATCCCCATATCGAAATTACGCTAACATGTTATATTATAATTTATAAATCTTTTAATTCAAAAAATTAAGACACAAATACTAAAGAAATCGAATAAATGAGGACATAAAAATATCTATACAAACACTTAACAAATGCAATGTAGGGTTGTCTATTGATAAGTTGGGTTGGGATAGAATTCCAAAAATGATCATAGGTTCTATATGCCATGGGACACCTCATGTGTGTCACAATAACCCATAAAGATATACAAAATAAATCCAAGCATGTGATCACCCATAAAGATATACAAAATAAATCCAAGCATGTGATCATGACTTTGAATGTACAAAAAAAAAATCCATGATAAAGAAATAACACACAAATACTAAAGAAATGGAATATCTATACAAACACTTAACAAATGCAATGTAGGATTGTCTATTGATAAGTTGGGTTGGGATAGAATTCCAAAAATGATCATAAGTTCTATATGCCATGGGACACCTCATGTGTGTCACAATAACCCATAAAGATATACAAAATAAATCCAAGCATGTGATCACGACTTTGAATGTACAAAATAAATCCAAGCATGTGATCATGATCTTGAATGTAGAGAACTGCTTTTTGAATTAAAGAAAACATAAATAACTAAAAAAGGTTTGTTCAAGATTGGTGACAAGGGCACTTTATAGTTAGTGTTTTATTTTTAGCCAGGTGTGTGGGACACTTGTGCTTGTGTTTTTTTCACTTTTTAAAAATAAAACATGTTTATTTAATGGGTGACACTATGATGTTATTTAAAACAAATTCAAAAATGTGTTTTTTTTACTTTTTAAAAATAAAAAATGTTTATTTAATGGGTGACACTATGATGTTATTTAAAACAAATTCAAAAATGTTTAGTTAATTGGTGACAACGAAGTGTTATTATATCTTATCAATGTTGGCAATGTTTAATCTCTTTAATGATCTATGTTACATGTGGGTCACTTATGCTTATGTTTCTTCTTGCAGTTTGGCCTATCTAAATCTTGCTTAACTACAATAAAATATATATCCTATATATATCTTGTTTAATCTTTTTAATGATCTATGTTACATGTGGGTCACTTATGCTTATGTTTCTTCTTGCAGTTTGGCCTATCTAAATCTTGCTTAACTACAATAAAATATATATCCTAATTTCTATAATCTTAATTGAACATGTAATTATATTAATGGTAACACTTATAATTGTGAAAGTATAATTTAAATATCGGAAATTGAATATATAATTGTAATATTTTATATTGAAAAAGATGGTTAAATAAAGTTATTTAAAAAAAAATAAAAAATTAAGAAATTAAATTAAAATAAATTAAAATTAAAATTTTTAATTTACAATTTAATTAAATAAGTTTTTTATTTATTATTGTTCCTTAGTAAACAAAGACAAAAATGATATGAAACATGATTATTGGTAATCTTTCATGTTAAATGAATCATTTATTATTAATCTTTCATATTAAAGGAGCCCGATCAGGTCGCATATATAGAAAATAATATGGTGTTACTTGGATGCAACTTTGGTAGCTATTTTTGTAGGCAAACTCAACCATGAAAATGTACTCCCCATTAATTTTACTTGTCCATTACATACATTATTAACATGTCTTTCAGTATATATGCTCAAGACCAAGAAAAGTTTGGGCCTTGCTACTTATTAAAAGGGCGGTGGGTAGATCCCATTTAGCACCCCCAACATCCTTGCCATATATCTATCCAATAACTAGTGTTGCGGCTAGATCAAGGTAAAAAGGTTCTCGAAAAGGAAGGTCTAAGTGGATATTTTATATGTTTGGATATGTAAATATTTAAATAATTAGTTATTGATTTATCTACCAAGAACATATTTTAGTTTGATTGGTTTATGGAATCTGATAAAAAATGATATATGATTCAAAACCCTTTGTAATTGTCAATTTCCGCTAGCTCACTCGGTTAAGGTGTGGATTTCGTTTGCAAGGAGACCCGAATTCAATATCCATAGGGGTGACTTAGTTGGGAGGAGACACAAAAAAATCTAGCCATGTTAAGGGCTGGTGTGGCCTAAGTCGGGTGCGATCCTTGAGTGATTTTGACGACTTAGATGCCCCTACATTGTGGTTTCTTGGCCAATGGTTGAAATGCATTGGCCTTGCGTGATGGGCATTTCTAACAAAAAAAAGAACTTTCGTAATCGAAAATAACACTTCCATTTTTTGCCTATTTTTCTTTATTTTCCCTTATTTCAATCCAAACAACAACCCTATTAAAAAGTATTATTGTTTTTAGTCATAATGGTTTCTTTAACGCATTCAATAGAGCCACAAGGCTTGCAATTAAATCAATGTAAGGGGTTTGGATTATGGAGTTATGACCATAATAATGTATCTGTTGAACCCCTTTGAAGATGGAATACTAGTATTTTTCATAGTGATGGGTTTATGTTTCTCTGGTGTCTTTCTTGGTACCTCTTAATCATATTCCATTGTTGAATCTTTGTACAAAGAAGGTTTCTTGTTTTTCTCTTTAGTCATCTATTTAAATTTTTCCTTCGGGCATGAGACTACCACATGTACTTGATTTAAATAGAGTTTGATCAATATAAAGGTAATATGGCCATAGTCTAGAAGTTATGTCTGTCTTCGACTTCTAATCCCCAACACAATTTGGCCAGGACACCATTTTTTTTAGATCAACTTAAACCATATCTAGATGTAGGTATTGAAAACAAAGTTACTAGTTTCTAGATACAAAAGTAATATACTTGGGCATGTAATATGTTATTATCCTTAACCCTTACAACTTGAATCACAAACAATATATTTTAAATTTTCAGTACTTTAATCAATATCAAAAACCTTGGAGGTAGGGAAACAACATTAAATTATCATTTTATGGAAATATCAACTCCTGTTCATTTGCCTCTTCAAGGGGCCGACAAGTTCTCAATAGTATGAGTACGAATACAATATACTCCAACACATGTTTTATAAGGAGGAGTCCACCCTTATTTATAATTATGCATAAAACCTTAATCATAACCAAATGCTAGTTACCTAGTGGGCCTTCTTTGATGAGGCCACATGGCATTTATTCAATGCTCTACCTAGTGGACCTTATTTAATAATAAAAAATGCAGTGGACCTAGTCCACATTACATAGAGTGGCCTCCATATCTACATTATTATTAATCAATTGCTCCCTCCATTCCCCATTACATCCCAAGAGAGAATCCCACCATTCCATCTCCCTTCATGAAGCATTATCGTTAATGCTTGTCTAAATGATGTACAACCATAAACTAGGGTCCCATGTACGGGTGTTGACCACAGTGTAGAGTAGCTTAAGAAACCAAGGTACCATGTACAAATGTTGGTATCAATGTTGAAATAGCCTAAGAAGCTTTTCCATAAACCTAGGTATCATTCTTACAGGTTCATACTAACTCCCAACGGATGGCACATTAGATCAACGAATAACTTAGTATTGCGCTCAAAATGGACACCTTGGTCATGTGGATCCAAACAAAATAAAATCATATTTAGAAAAATATCATCGACATATTTGTAAAGGGTTGATTGTGCATATGGAAGGAACACTACTATTGAGAATATGCAAACTGAAAAAACTAGTAATCATAACCACTATAGAAGAGTCATAATTAGAACTAGTAGGAATCATTGACTCATGTTTTCCCTCAATGATGGTCTCTTCATACAGTGGAGTAGATTAATCATGAGAAGCTTGAAGTGCATGCCTTCCTATGAATTACAATTGTCCATATGGAATTGGGCACAAGCTTCCTCTAAATCACCGTAGGCATCTAATTGTCTCTTTTATACTCCTCTTCAACATGTCTCCCAAGTTCCAACCTTTTAATTGCTTCATATGGTTCCTACGATTTGCGTACTTGATGTGCTAGAATGGAGTTTCTCTATACTAATTGATTTAGGGTGTAAACAATCCTCTATTTTGAGTAACCATTTTTATGCTCTTCATAATCCATAGCAAGTTCAAAAAAACTTACAAGGGGTATTCTTCCTGTCATAATTTATATATTCCACATAATATGCATAGAACCTCAGGTATGTTCCAATGACGGGGAATAATATACCCATGTAAAATCACATAATCTACTATAAGTATGTGAGCTAGGGTTTCAAAATATAAATGAAATAAGATTTCATTCAATATATCTACTTTATGTGGCCAGGGTTTTGAGGCGACGATTTTTATTAAATGAGCACAAATCCTTTAGTATTGATCATAACCTATAATATGACTCAAAGTATGAAATTCCATGGCCACTCTGCTTCTAATGGATCTAGGACTATTGCAATTTGGTACATAATAGAGATATTAGTGCACCACAAGAATATCATGAAGGGTTTTGAGTCACAACTTAAAATAGTTGTATCTTCCACGATAATATTCATAATCTCTATTGTGACCCCAATTTTGAAATGCCATAACCAATCTACTTCCATTAGCGCTAGTTGTGTTGCAATTTGGTATAGAAATGTATATGTAATTGTACCACAAAAATTTCCCATGGTGGATTTAAGTCACAACTTATAATGCTTATAACTTCTATTATACTTCTCAAAATTGTAATTATGCCCCAATTCTAAAATTCCATAGATGTAAAATATAGCAAAGCTACATGATCATCGGGCTGGATTGAACCTCATTTTGAAATGAGAATGAATGAGAAGGAATAATTTCAGTGCTAGAATGATCAAACAATCATGGTGAAATTATTCATACAAGAGTATCAATAATTTGACAGCATAACCATAATCTAATAAATATAATTAACATATGTGTAAACATCCATGATACAATTAATAGAATTTGAATCCTCTAGGAGTGATTTGAATTCCTTGACTTGGAATTACTCTAGAGATCACTAACTGTGGGAAAATCACCACTAGAGACTCACTAGTGTAACTCCAGACAATTTAATAAAATCAAAATTGGTTAACTTACCAAGGTAGGTGAGCAAAGGTGCCCAATCTCCTTAAATCATGTAAATGTGGTGCTATGCTAATTGAAGATGAATTAATTGATGCCCATCAGAGCATAACTCAACAAAAAATAGGGTGAACTGATGGTGGGACTCCCATGACTCAGTGTGGGTTCCTAAAATATATGGGTTGGGCTCTGGAGCTCCTAAACTCATGCAGACTAGCGCATCAAGTGGTAGGTGGGCCGCAAATAACTTCCCCATGGCACTAATGAAGTGGAAACATACTCATAATCTAGGAAACTAACATTTAGATTATGGCAGACAAGGGAGGATTACAAATTAATCCTAACACCCCCCTTTAATCCAAACTTGAACAAATCGGGCCCTCGCAACTAAGACCAAATGCAATACCCTAATTGTTAAGCCCCAAACTTATGATCCTTCGTGTGACTTATGTTCTTTTGCATTATGGACTTATGATATTTTATATGATTGTAGAATTATGCTCCTTTGCATGATTAATTTGATTAGGGACTTATTGTTAATGTTTGTTAACATGACTCCGGACTTTGGCACTATTATTAATGTTAATGTTATTACTAGCATCTCTACTATCTTTGAATGTTGTTACTATTGATTAAATAAACAACTGGCTCAACAAAGGAAACTAAAAGAGTATGGGGGACCATGGATTCCAAAAAGTGAGGGGGAATGGGAACATCCCTAGAGTCTTATAACTTGTTGTTGGCTTAATTTTTTCCATCCCGATTCATATTTACACCTTGGTGAGATTAATAATGCTGGTCACCCAAAACTTGTACACCATACCCTATTCTCAATAATTATGGACTATGGAGTTAATATTGAATATTTTTCACACCTTAGTGCACCCCTCTTTCCTAGGGATCCCTCCTTGGGAAAATATTCCCTCACATTTATGTGTTTATGGTCATGTTGCAGCTGCAACTATTCTCCCCCCAATTTTCTTAAATTTGTGGGTCCCTCCTCATGATTTAGCATTATTATTGATCGCTGAACTCTCGAGCCTTTTGGGCATGCTGTCTTTTCGAGTAATTTTGAAGATTGATTGTTGGCCTGTTTAAAATTGCCATGTTTGTCTTTCGTGTTGGGTCGCGGACGTGAATTTAGTTTGCTAGCCAAGGATAAGTCAAGTCTTTTGTTCTTTAAGGCTGCTGTTTCGGAGGTAGAACGATTTTTAACCTTTGCTGATTCTTAAAACTGTTTGAGCCCTCATTGTTTTTTTGGTTAAATCGGCGGCTGATAACTTGTTTCTCTTTCGTCGTTGCGGATCCCAAATTGATTAGTTGTCTGAAACATAAAGAGCTTCGACTGATGATGTACCTTTACCTTTCAGTCGCGCACCCAAAGCCTTTTCTCTTCCGCCGTTGCGGCTGAGAAATCCTTTTCGCGTCCGATGTCAAAGCCTTCTGACTTCTGACCAAAGTTTTCCCACCCGTGTCGCGTGTCTTTAGCCTTTTCCCTTCTGCCGTTGCGGCTCTCAAAGTCATTGAGCTTCCGAAAGGGAAAGCCGTCCGATTTCCGATTCAAAGTTTTCCCGCCCTCCCATCGCATGCCGGTAGCATTGACTCTTCCGCCGTTGCGGCAGGGAAAGCCATTTGGATTCCGATGTTGGTTTCCTCCCAATTTCCGCCGTTGGTTTTGTTATCACAAGCTTGGAGAAGAGCGAGGCAGTATAGTCGGCTTTTGTAAAATGACGGTGGTGCACTTGACCATTTCCTGTGGATTAGCCGTTCAGTCAGTTTAGTTTGCTGCTGTGGTTTAAATGCGTTTCCCACAAATGATGCTTGTTGTTTGATTGCAGGTACTTTCTGGAGATCGGTCAAGGGAGGTAGACCGTTTGATGAAGGTAGAGCCGAAACCAGCAGGATCGTGAGATGGACAAACCAAAGAAAGGACAAAATGAAAGGTGACAAAGGAGCAGTTCTGAAAGGTCCGGCAGTTACTTAGCCAATCATGGGCAGGCATAGAAAAGATAAAGGAATATGAAGCATTGGGGAGCTGAAAGGTCATCCATTTGGGGGGGCAGCCCAAACGGTCTGCGGCTGTAGTTTAAATACTTGAAAGTTAGAATTTAGAAGGGACTTTTTCCCTGGAAGAACTTGTAACCCATTTGCTTGTAAGAGGAACTATTTCATTTTACAATCAGAAACTGCAACTTTTTCCTGCTGGAGAAAGCGAAATGTGGAATTTATCAATGTGATTAAATGAACAATGTTGAAGGGGAACTATTTCGTTTTCAGTTGTGTTTCATTAGTTGTGAGAGTGTTTAACTTCCTGAACCTATGTTCTTGTTGAATGCTTTTTTAGCATATTTCGTGATGTTTTCCACTGTGAGTGATGAATGTTGTTCATAAAACAATCGGCTAACTGGTTGTTAAAAAATCTGCAATTGCTCATGTGTCTTGAAAGAAGTATTAGCTATCTGTAACTTTTCATTATGCATGTGCAAATTATATTACTCACCAATGAATGATAATCCTGCTCCCTAGGGATAGTTTAGGTAGTTAGTTTGTTTTCTTGTTGTATGCGATTTGGATGCTTGTGAGCCCTAAGACGAGAGGTAAGAACGTATGCATCACATTGTGACTGTTCCTCGCATCTTTATCTTCCTGCATTGTTAATTAGGCACTTGCATATCATACTTAAGTCAAAAAATACAAAATACACGGTGGACCGGGCCGCAACCGTAAATCCTTTGTTTTTGTTACTTTGATCTATGGTAGCCGGACCGCAAACCGGACGGATTCCCCACACCAAACAGTCATGGGCTAGTTGGGAACGTTGACTGGGGATAATCCCTTACTGTTGCTGCCTGCGAATTTCCAGGCCTAAACAGTTTTGGCGCTAGAAGGAGGGCCGCCAGTGTATGGCTGGCCGAGGAAACCCGTTTTCCCGAGATTACTCCACCGGTAACAGTTTTGAAAGCAGTGGGTTTCATAATCCAATTCCGGAAGAAAGAGAACATCTATATTCTGTTGGCAATGAAATTTTTAATGATCTGAGAAGACACACCAGGGCATATGTAAAGAAGATTGGAGGATTGCCAATTATCCCTGAATTGCCCAGAAGAGAGTATAAAAAGAAAGATCGTCCTGTAGCGGAAGACTCAGTGTTGGTTGGAGATTGGGAAGAGCTTGTAGAAACAGCCTTACAAGAAGTTGTACTACCTTTGAACCAAGAAGGCCCAAATACCGCTCACAGTTCTCCTGCTCGCACTCCTATTGGCTCACCTCCTCACTCCCCACCTAGACTCATGGTAGGAGTAAATGCTAATCCACCACCTACATGGAGAGCCAGATCACCATTAAACCTGACACCTCCATTGCACGATCTACCTCAAGCCTTTGATAAGATGTTGCCCAAGTTCAACCCCAATGAGAAAATACTAGTAGATGATCACCTACAGAGTTTTTACTTGGCAATTGAAGGATTAAGGGCCGGGAAGTATGAAGATGTAGTCTGCAGATTGTTCCCGCATACCCTTAAAGGGGCTACAGCATCATGGTACTTTGGGTTTCCTGCTAACTCTATCCCTGATTGGGATACCTTCGAAAGAATTTTCAGAAGTAAGTATGCAACTCAGAAAACTCATGCAGCTTCCATGAAAGGGCTGTGCGCGTTGAAGAAAGAAAGAAAAGGAAACACAAAAGTTCTACAGGCCCTATTACAAGAAAAGAGAGGACAACAATCAGTCTCAACCTCCTCTGCATAATACAGAATCTATGAATTTGACAGAGATAGGGATAGAAAACTTTTGCACTTTCCACCAAAAACCCCACTCTAAAAAGAATTGTCCACAATGGATAAATTCAATGACGTTGGTCATGAATCAGATGTTGGATTCTTGATTAACCGAAGAAGGAGACGAGGAAAGAAAAGAAAGTACCGCTGCAACGAATGATCAAGAAGAGGAGACTATGGCTTTGTGGAATTCCGTTTCCTTATTTGATGCTGAAGAGGAAATCAACGTAGCAATGAGGAGCCAAGGGCTGATTAAAGACAACAGTCTTATACTGCCAAAGATCAAAAGGCTTCAGCGAAATGTTAAGAGATTTCAAAGCAGACCCTCAGCTGATATAGTTCCAAAATTCACTATTACCAGCCAAGATCCTAGGCAAAATGACACGCGGGCCAAGCCAAGTGAAGAAAAAATGAATGCTGATAAACCTCATCACATTGAGCAGCCGATGGACTATGACATCGTGGAGGATTTAAAGAAGGTAAAAGCGAATGTTCCACTATTCGAAATGTGTAAAGTGCCGCAGCAAAAAGAAAGACTGTTGAAAGCACTTGAAGCATCAGATAAGAAGCTACCCATGGATAATCAACCTCAGGAAGAAGAAGAAATTGGAGAAACCAGCATTGGAGGTAAGTCTAAAAGCAAAAATCCACCGTTCCTCCTCACCTTTGAAATTTTTAATCATAACGTGCACAATTTTCTGGTAGACTCAGGGGCGTCAGTTAATGTCATGCCCATATCAGTCTGTAAAAAGATAAATGGGCAGCCTAAGCCATCCACGTGGAGGGTTGTTCAGTTGGATAGGACTGATGTAAAGGTAATTGGTGAGATGGAAGATGTCCTAGTCCGTCTGGATGGAAGATGTCCTAGTCCGTCTGGCATCCAATGACAAAGTATGCCAAGTTATTAACATCGTGGTGGCTGATATACCAGACGCTTACGGTCTGGTCCTGAGCAAAGATTGGTCAGCCAAATTAAATGGATATTTCGCCTTAGATTGGTCGCATCTGTGGTTGCCATACAAGGGGAGTCCGAACCAGATTAAGATTTTAAGAGAACCTCACATGAAGTACAATGTTACTCAACTGGAGGAGAAGAATGTACCAGTGGATTCTGTATTGGGAAACTATTTTCTTGAGTTGGAACCTGGCAATTACCAAGCAGATGAAGCCAGCAACACATCAGACACTTAGCCTGATCTCCTTCGTTTCTCACAGGCTGATGAGATTGACTGTAAAATAAGAGACTTAGCAGTAGGATTAGATTCACCTTCAGTAGTTAGTGATTTTTGGACTTTGTTTTTTGATGGCTCTAAGACATTGGCTGTGTCCTGATCGACCCCCAGAAGAATAAACATTTCCTTTCATGTAGATTAGAGTTTGAGTGTACTAATAATACAGCTGAGTACAAAGCACTGGTGCAGGGACTAAAGAAAGCGATTGAATTAAAGGTAAGTAATCTAAAAATTTTTGGGGATTCTAAAATTATTGTGAAACAAATCCGGAATCAAATACATTGTGTTTCCCCTCACTTAAAGGCTTACCAGAATGAGGTATGGGATTTGCTTAAATGTTTTAATGCATTCAATATTATTTCAATTCCAAGGCTTAAAAACACAGCAGCTGGCCTGTTGGCCACATCAGTCGCTAGGCTCGTACCCACTAATAATCGATGTTTTGTCGAACTTTTCAGGCCCTCAGTACCGGATATGATCACCAACTTGCGAGTGTTCGACGATGATTAGCAAATAATAGAATGCTTGACAAATGACAAGGTCTTTAAAGGAGCCATTATAGATGATGAGGAACATCAGGCATAAATGAAATATGACAATTTCATTCCTAAAGGTGTCAGAACGTTAGAAAAAATGTTCGATTTAAACGAAAAGTTCAGAAGACCAGCCAATGTGAAGACCCACAGCTCATCTCTGCAGTTCAAGATGATTAATTTAGGGACTGAAACGAATCCTAAATTTGTGAATCTCGGCAAATGCTGTTCACCGACAGAAAGAGACAAGTTCGTCAGTTTGTTTAAACAATATAAAGATGTTTTCGCATGGACGTACGAAGATTTGAAAACATATGACACTAGCATCATCAAGCATATCGTCCCCATTAAAGCAGACGTCAAGCCATATCAGCAACCATTAAGAAAAATGCATCCAAAATTGGAACCGCTGATTCAGAGTGAAGTGAAGAAATTATTGGATGCTAGAATCATTTTCAAAGTCAGACACTCTGAGTGGGTATCAAACCTGGTACCAGTAAGAAAAAAATATGGAGAGATCAGACTCTGCGTGGATTTCAGGAACTTAAACCGTGCATCAGACAAAGATAACTATCATGTTCCACCCATGGAGCAATTGCTACAAATGGTCTCTGGTTCTGAACTGTTTTCATTATTAGATGGTTTCTCTGGCTACAATCAAGTGTTAGTAGCCGAAAAAGACAGATTAAAGACAATGTTCAGGACCAAATGGGGAACCTTCGCCTACAGAAGGATGCCTTTTGGGCTTATAAATGCTGGAGCGACGTTTCAGAGGGCTATGGACATAGCTTTCCGCGGATTGATTGGTCGAAGTGCTGTAGTATACCTTGATGATATTACAATATTCTCGAAGAGAAGAGGAGAGCACGCGTTTCACTTAAGACAAATTTTCAAACGCTATCGGAAATATGGCATCTCACTCAATCCTAAGAAGTGTGTGTTCGCTGTCACGGAAGGCAAGTTGCTGGGTCACATAGTTTCAAAGCAAGGAATCTCCATCGATCTAGAAAGAATTAAAGCTATTGAACGAATCCCCTTGCCCCATAACAAAAAGGGGATGCAATCATTTATGGGAACTATAAACTTTGTGCCAATATTTGTGCCTGATTTTGCCCAGACTGTCAAGCCATTGCAACAGATGGTGAAGCAAAATGCACAATTCAAGTGGACTGAAATTGAGAAAAACACATTCAGCAAAATTAAAACTGTTGTTGCACACACACCCTCCCTGAAAAGCCCAAATTTTGACAAATATTTTATCTTGTATACCTTTGCATCCGATGATTCACTAGCAGCTGTGCTCACCCAAAAGGAAGATGGGGGGGATGAATTCCCAATATCCTTTATGAGTACTGGTCTGCAGGGGGCCGAATTGAACTACCCAACTATTGATAAACAAGCTTACGCTGTATTCAAGGCAGTAAAACAATTCAGACCTTATATTTTAAAAAATAGAACCAAGGTAATCATCCCCTACCCAGCTGTAAGGTCCCTTCTTATACAAAAAGAGTTAGGAGAAAGAAGAGGCAACTGGGTAACGACTCTTCAAGAATACGACCTTGAATTCAAGCCAGCATCGATAGTTAAAGGACAAGGTTTATGCAAACAGATGACTGAAAATGGAAAAAATGAAGAACACGCCTGGGAAGATGAAGCCGAATTACATGTAATGGAGGTGTGTCCTTTGTTTATAGCTCCCGAGTCTTGGTATAGAGACCTTGTGCACTACCTGCAGGTAGGACTGTTACCAAAACATTGGAATTCCAAGCAAAGGAGAGCGCTGCGTCTTAAATCAGCCGCATATCAACTTATTGAAGGAGTATTATTCAGAAAGAATTATGACAGGGTTCTTCTCAGATGCTTAGAAAAGGAAGATGCGAAGAAAGTAATGGCAGAATTGCATGACGGTCCTGCTGGAGGACATTATTCAGGGGATACCACAGCCCACAAAATCCTCAGGGTAGGTTACTATTGGCCTAGACTCTTTAGAGATGCACACGCACATGTCAGGAAGTGTGATATTTGCCAAAGGAGTAGTGGGAGACAACCTAAAGCAGCAGCACCCCTGAAGCCTGTGATGATCACGGAGCCATTCGAGCAATGGGGACTGGATATTATTGGAGAAATAAAACCGAATTCCTCTTTGCAGCACAAGTACATTCTGACCGCTACTGATTATTTCACTCGCTAGGTCGAAGCCATCCCACTGCGCAAGATAAATGAAGATGAGGTCATCAGCTTCCTACAAGACCACATCATGACCAGGTTTGGAGTTCCAGTTTCGTTAGTTTTTGATAATTCTAAGTACTTTTCATCAATTAAATTGACTGCTTTTGCTCATGATAAAGGGATAAAATTGCATTATTCTGCTAATTACTATCCATAAGGAAATGGCCTGGCTGAATCCTCCAACAAAAATCTGATTAGAATTTTAAAGAAGACTGTGGTAGAAAACCAGAGGAGTTGGCACACAGCATTACCAAATGCCCTTTGGGCCGACAGGGTCACCCCCAAGTCTGTGATTGGAGTGTCTCCATATACCCTTGTCTATGGTAAAGAAGCCATCCTTCCTCCCAATATCATGCTACCATCTTCCATACTAGCTCAAGAGTCTAGGGGGTCAGATGATGAAGTTTTACAATTAAGAATATATAATCTCTTGAAATCAGAAGAGGCTAGATCTGAAGCCAGAGAACGCTTTAAGCAACAGCAGGAGTTAGTTAAGAGATGGTTCGACAAGCATAAAGCTGGAACAAAAGACTTTGAAGTAGGAGACTTAGTCCTCAAATGGGATCACCCCCATAATGAGAAAGGAAAGCACACTAAATTCCAACAATTGTGGGTAGGCCCTTATCAGATAGCGGCAAAGCTTGGCCCTTCTACTTATAAGTTGCAAGATCTGTAAGGATGGGAAGAGAACTTACCAGTAAATGGTTTGGTCCTCAAGCCGTATTTTTCCTGAGTTTGTTTGAATTCTTCTGTCTTGTATATAAATAATCTGTTTGGCTATCTTTTGAGTCATGTTTTACAGTTTGTTTTAGTTTGTTTTTCTTGATTCTAATAAAGGGAATGAACTCGCGGTTGCATAGAGAACATTAAAATGTTTGGGAATGATAGACATTTTGGGTCTCAGACTGTGTGTTTTGTGTAAAAGAATTTCTTCCAGTTTAGTCGTTTTCTCAAATAATTCTGTGTACATTGAAGTCCTTCTTAACCCCTGTGAAATAAACCAGTTTCAAAGAGTCTGGAGTACTATGTTGAGGCTCCATCCACGTCACACTTAAAATGTTCTAAGGAGCGGCAGCAGAGGACCCATGGAAAGGAGCAAGGTGAACAGTATATTAAATATAAATGATCCCATGCCAAGAAACAGATGCCAAAAGGAAAATAAAGAGTCAAAACTCCTATGAAAGCATCATAAATCAAAGCAGGTGCTGAATCATAAGTATTAAATTACCGAAAGATCCTCTCCGTTCGTGAGCTGAAACTTGAAGAACACCACTCACGCAAAAGGACACTATGGGATAGAGGATCCTGAATTAAGATTCAGTAAGAAAGGCATACAGGAAGACTCATATGAATAGGGACAAAAGTCCAGAAGCACAGAAAGTGCTAAAGTGGCATGGGAATGAGGAACAAACGAATATTTCTGTTTGCCATATGCTACAATCCTGTGGTGTCCAAGCTATCCGCTACCTGAAGACAAAGGTAATAATGAAACTCATCTTCTGGCCTCAACAGAGTTATCTGGACTTGAAAATCTTGGTTTCCACTCTCCCTTATTGGACTATCATCAATGATTAAAGGTACACACTTCTGTCATTTGAGAAATCAGGAAAGATGGAAGAATTCAATAGATGCATTGTTGTTAAACAATCTGTCACCCAAAGAACAATCGCCCAGAGATCTAGGTTCACCAGGTAATCGCCAATTGTTGCAGCTGCAACTATTCTCCCCCCAATTTTCTTAAATTTTTGGGTCCCTCCTCATGATTTAGCTTTATTATTGATCGTTGAACTCTCGAGCCTTTTGGGCATGCTGTATTTTCGAGTAATTTTGAAGATTGATTGTTGGCCTGTTTAAAATTGCCATGTTTGTCTTTCGTGTTGGGTCGTGGACGTGAATTTAGTTTGCTAGCTGAGGATATGTCAAGTCTTTTGTTCTTTAAGGCTGCTGTTTCGGAGGTAGAACGATTTTTAACCTTTGCTGATTCTTAAAACTGTTTGAGCGCTCATTGTTTTTTTGGTTAAATCGGCGGCTGATAACTTGTTTCTCTTCTGCCATTGCGGATCCCAAATCGATTAGCCATCTGAAACATAAAGAGCTCCAACTGACAATGTACGTTTACCTTTCAGTCGCTCACCCGAAGCCTTTTCTCTTCCACTGTTGCGGCTGAGAAATCCTTTTCGCGTCCGATGTCAAAGCCTTCCGACTTCGGACCAAAGTTTTCCCGCCTGCGTCGCGTGTCTTCAGCCTTTTCCCTTCCGCCGTTGCGGCTCTCAAAGTCATTGAGCTTCCGAAAGGGAAAGCCGTTCGATTTCCGATTCAAAATTTTCCCACCCTCCCATCGCATGCCGGTAGCATTGACTCTTCCGCCGTTGCGGCCGGGAAATCCATTTGGCTTTCGATGTTGGTTTCCTCCCGATTTCCACCGTTGGTTTTGTTATCACAAGCCTGGAGAAGAGCGAGGTAGTATAGTTGGCTTTTGTAAAATGACGGTGGTGCACCTGACCATTTCTTGTGGATTAGCCGTTCAGTCAGTTTAGTTTGCTGTTGTGGTTTAAATGCGTTTCCCACAAATGATGCTTGTCATTTGATTGCAGGTACTTTTCGGAGATCGGTTAAGGGAGGCAGACCGTTTGATGAAGGTAGAGCCGAAACCAGCAGGATCGTGAGATAGACAAACCAAAGAAAGGACAAAATGAAAGGTGACAAAGGAGCAGTTCTGAAAGGTCCGGCAGTTACTTAGCCAATCATGGGCAGGCGTAGAAAAGATAAAGGAATATGAAGCATTGGGGAGCTGAAAGGTCATCCATTTGGGGGGGGCAGCCCAAACGGTCTGCGGCTGTAGTTTAAATACTTGAAAGTTAGAATTTAGAAGGGACTTTTTCCCTGGAAGAACTTGTAACCCATTTGCTTGTAAGAGGAACTATTTCATTTTACAATAAGAAACTGCAACTTTTGCCTGCTGGAGAAAGCGAAATGTGGAATTTATCAATGTGATTAAATGAACGATGTTGAAGGGGAACTATTTCGTTTTCAGCTGTGTTTCATTAGTTGTGAGAGTGTTTAAATTCCTGAACCTATGTTCTTGTTGAATGCTTTTTTAGCATATTTCGTGATGTTTTCCACTGTGAGTGATGAATGTTGTTCATAAAACAATCGGCTAACTGGTTGTTAAAAAATATGCAATTGTTCAAGTGTCTTGAAAGAAGTATCAGCTATCTGTAACTTTTCATTATGCATGTGCAAATTATATTACTCACCAATGAATGATAATCCTGCTCCCTAGGGATAGTTTAGGTAGTTAGTTTGTTTTCTTGTTGTATGCGATTTGGATGCTTGTGAGCCCTAAGACGAGAGGTAAGAACCTGCGCATCACATTGTGACTGTTCCTTGCATCTTTATCATCCTGCATTGTTAATTAGGCACTTGCATATCATACTTAAGTCAAAAAATACAAAATACACGGTGGACCGGGCCGCAACCGGTAAAGCCTTTGTTTTTGTTACTTTGATCTACGGTAGCCGGACCGCAAACCGGACGGATTCCCCACACCAAATAGTCACGAGATAGTTGGGAACGTTGACTGGGGACAATCCCTTACTGTTGCTGCCTGCGAATTTCCAGGCCTCAACAGGTCATTTATGAGCCCTTTTCCTAGTTTTTAGGGGTTGTAAGCTATTTTCTAGCTTCCACTCTTACACCATGCATTGATGATCCTATTTGTGTGTTTCCATGATATTTATGACCCTATTAGATGCCCTCTCTCACCTATTTCACCCTCCTTGATGTTTTGTAACCCCCTTTATGCATTAGTGTGCCTCCATGTTCTCTTCATGTCTCCACTCCTTAGTTTTTGGTAACTCCTCCTCATGGTGCTAATTCGGAAAAGGGAATATTTTCACTAAGCCACCACTCCACTAATTCAAGTTAAGTCTCGATGATGAATATTAAACCTTACCTCTCTCTAATTTGAGTTGATCCCTTTGGGTTATAGTTGGCCTCCTTATGCTATAAATTCCAATGCCCTCTCCTTGTTGAAGTTAATCTTGAGCTTTGGACCATGTGACTTATGCTATCTAACCGTGTTGGGAATGTTGATATTATTGAGAGTGTGTTGAGACCCAGAGTGAGTATATTTTTTTCTGTTTTCTTCCATTATATCACTCTACTAGTTCAAGTTCTCATGTAAGAAGCTAGGAAATTGGAATGGTGAGTTAGGTCACATCCCATAGGCAGTGGAGACGGACAAGAAAGTAGTAGTAAAAAGCATCGTGGCTCTCGGAAGAGGTAGTTTCGAGATTAGTGAGACTAAGTGAATATCTACATGTGGATCCATGATCTCATATCGAGGGTGACATGTTCAAGCGAGGAAGGCTTGGAAATGTCTACGACTGGGAGGAAAGTTGTCCTACTGGAGCCAGTTGCCCATATTTTGAGATAAGTATTTCTCTTATGTTATGTTTTCATTACATTATTTTATTTGGTATATGTGCAATGATGGTTGATTGGTTGTTTGAGTATTCACCTATTGAATGTCATGATATGCATGGAGGAAGGATGAATCTCATATAATATGGAATTAAGTTTCTATTTTCGTTACCTTCTTTCTATTCTTCTTCTTCTTAACCAGAAATTGTAATTTTTGGCTCTATTGTATTGAGAGCAGAAAAACCATATGATATGGTTCGACCATATATTCTCATTTATGTGTTGTGAGACCTATTCCATTGCGTCCGTATCAGTTTTTCCAGTGAAAAACACCTTTCGTTTCATTGAAAAAGCTTTCCGGATTACCAAGATATGTTTGTTTTGGTCCAACAATTTTCCGGTGCCAAGATGAGCGCACATGTCATTTGATTGTCAATCATTTGTTTACATATTTTTTCTTAGTTGTAGATCTAAGTATGAGTGATATATTCTAGATGTAAAATTAATCAATGGCCGGAGGGTGGTAGCCATATGATCTGATTTTTATTAGTGAGATATGATTGTAGGGGACAATCATCGGGAGTTGATTTTGAGCATTGTAGTTGCAGCTGGTGTTCTTTGTTTCCTATGGTTTCTGTGTGGTTATAGATTGCAGACTATCAATATTCCATGACATGTTGTTTTCATTAATTTTTATCCTCACTAACAACGCACACATAACAACACCGAAAAAGTAGATTAATTTGCAAATAATCAATGACATCAATACTTGATTATATATAAACTATGCTATCAAACAAACCAAAAGTACATAAATTAGATATTCACACCAAAAATGATGTTTATCATGTGTTATTGATGTTCTTATTTCAATTATGACCCTTATCTTGCACTTTGGAAATTATTAATTGAGTGTCGCAATTCATTATTTAATTAAGTGACGTAATTAAATAATTAAGTGTCGCAACTTTAGTTTTAATTCAATCTCTAGAGTTAAAAGTTTTAATTTATTTGAGTGAATGGTTAGTCATCTAAACAGTAATTTATCTATATCCATTGTGCTTAAACTTAAGTTAGTGTTAATTTTAGCACCTTTAGCCTTATCTCAAGGTTTGGGGACATTACACCAAAGGTCACCCATACAATCTAATGCATAAAAGTAACTGCTCAATAAACTCAGGAAATGGGGAAAAATTCATGGGAAACTCCTCCCTCGAAATGAATAGTAGGGAAATGGATCAAGATTTCACACCAAGAGACAAATTTATCTTGATTAAAAAACTTTGTGACAAACTTCTGTAGTCCGCACCTCTGTGCAGCAATAATGCATTGTGATGGTCCTTGTGTGCACTAGTTCCCTGATACACTGCATGTGAACCTCTCCAACTTATTCCAATCTGATTCCATATAGGAGAATAAATGTTGTTTATTTTGCAACCATACTTACATCTTTCGAACCTCTGTGATAGTATGGAAGAGTTAAACTTGGAATACCATGTCCTAGAGAATTGCTTGATCCCATACAATGGTTCCCTCATCTTCCATGCCAAGAAATAATCATTAGTATTCTCCTTAGGTTGTTCCATGTATATTTCTTCTTTCAATTTACCACGTAGAAAGGTACTTTTGTCTCTTCTCTCCAGAGGAATAGAGACATGATCCAATTTTTCATTGTTCTTCAGTGACTCATATTCCTTATCCTTGGCTTCCTGCCTTGGTGAATCATGGCAATCCACTTTGTAGAACTATTGATCAGACCTCACCATCATGTAGCATCTCTTTGGGAGTGTATAGCACCTCTCTAGGATAAGTGTATTTGTATGACATAGTGCAAGGTTCTCATCTTGAAACTGAGATCTAGTTCTCCTTTTGTCAAATGAATCGCTAGCCACGTTCCCATCAACTTCAATGAGTTTTAAGCCCATTTAGGCCTATGATTAAGAGTAAGGAATGGATATGGATTTAGATATGGATCTGTTTGAAATTCATACTCAATACCAAGATATGATTCAACCTAGTCCTCATCTTATAATTTTGAATAATCACAAGAAACATCATTATATGCAAATGGTTTAGGTAGAATGAATTTACCTTCCCATTCAATCACTCTATACTTATACATGTGCACATTATTAGGGTGCTTCACATCTGGATAGACTTCTATGGATAAATCTAGAAGGATCAAGGAAAATATTCCAGGAATTATGTGGAAACTAGTTGCTTCTAGTGCATTAATGGGAGTTTCCAAGGATTGAAGATGTCCTTAGCACCTACAGTGATACCATGTAAATTTTAGAAAACTACAGGATCATCAGGTTGGATTGAACCTCACTGTGAAAGAAGAATGAATGAGAAGGAAGAATTTCAGTGCTAGAATGATCAAACAATCATGGTGAAATTATTCAAACAAGAGGAAAAAATATGACAACATAACAATAATTTGATAATCATTAACCTATATGTAATACATCCATGATACAGTTAATAGACTTTGAATCCTCTAGGAGTGATTTGAATTCTATGACTTGGACTGACTCCAAAGATCACTAACTATGGCAAAATCACCACTGGAGACTCATTGGTGTAACTCCAGACAAATGAATCATTTCATATTCAGTTAACTGACCAAGGTAGGTGATAAAAGGTGCCTAAACTCATTAAATCATGCAAATGTGGCACTAGGATAACTAAAGATGAACTAATTAATTCCCATCGAAGCATAACTCAACATAGACTAGGGTTAATTGATGGTGGGACTCCCATGAGTGGCAACATACTCCTCATCTAGGAAACTGGCATTTAGACTATGGTGGACAAAGGAGGATTACAAATTAATCCTAACAATAACCACTTTGCCTCTAATGGAATTCTATTGGTTGAGATCTAATGAATAAGTTGAGAGAAATCTCTCTCTCTCTCTCTCTCTCTCTCTCTCTCTATCTATATATATATATTCCATTGTTTTCTCAAGAAAGAGATTTGACACCACTTGTTATGATCCTTAGCCCTTAAAATTGAATCATAAACAACATGTCATAAATATTCCATAGTTTATGCAATGTCAAAATCCCTAAGATAGGACAATACCATATAATGGTATTTTTATGAAGGATCAACTTTTATGAACTTTCTTCTTTGATGGGTGATCCAAATCATGGTGGGGGGGAGGGAATTTAGTCTAAGTTCAGATGTAAAAGTCACAAAGCCATATATTTTATTGAGTGTAAAAAGGAATATGATGGACATCTAATATATGGAGTGAAGTAATCAAATGTGGCATTGTCAATGAGATACCTTATATAAAGGTAGTAAGGAGAGAGTTAAGATTGGGAAGAAGAGGTCTTAAAATTGGCCTCATTGCATGTAATGGTACATATAAGTATTTCAATTTATCATGGTTCATTTTTTGTTTCCAAATCATTTTTTGGGTGAGATGATGTAGCTGTCATAATTACCTATAAAAAATTATACCACTTTATTGATTGAACCAAACCTAAAGGTAAGAAATCAGAAGTATCGCACCAGGAGAAGATTGAGGGGAGGAATAACTAATTTTTGAATAAGGAAAACAATTTATTGTTTTGTTTCAATTATTGCAGTTAAAGAAAACAACATATTCTTTCTTTATTCATCGAATGATAAATTACTACAAGTGAAGGATATATATGATTGAATTGACAAAGGATCCAATATTTCGGAATTTTATCTAAGATGATTTTGAATAAGTTTATGGATTTTCTACTCTAATACATTATTTTTTATATGATATTTCCTTGTTCATGTTTGAATTATTGAACCATTGATCTACAGGAAATGAGTGCAATTGAAAGGTATAATTGTGTAGTAGGATGGAATGAACAATGTACACTGAACAATACAATTTTTCAGATAAAATGGATAAGAGATGATCAGTAAATTACAACATTAATCTTCATTAATTCCAGCAGTATACAACAGTGTTGCAATAAGGAGAATTTGAATCATGTGGATAAGATTCAAATATACCAACTCAATCCTAACTGACTGGCTAACTAGAAGTTTCTAAATCACCATCTGAGCTCACTAGTCTAACTCCACATGTCTAATTCAGTATATCAATCAGTTAAACTAGTTAAACTGATGAGGTAGGTGAGACATGGCACCTACTCCCATGCAGTCATACAAGACTGGCACTAACTGAACTAAAGGACATCTAACTAAATGTAATGGAGCTTAACTTAGCATAACTACCTACCAACTACAACCAACTAATGGAGGTTGGTGGTGGCACTCAGAGTGGCTTCTAAAGTGTAGGGCTTAGCACCGGTGGCACCAAATGGCACACTAATGGCACCAATGGGGCACACTAGTGGCACTAATGGCACCAATGGGGCACACTAGTGGCACTAATGGCACAAGTGGCACCAAAATCATGGTGGAACCAAACTCTAGCAAATGACTTCTAAGTTAGGCAAATGATCTAATATACTATATCTGGACAAGGGAGAATTATAAATCCTAACACCCCACCTTAATCCTAACTTGGACAACTATGGGCCCTAGCAACAAGGCCAAAAGTAACCCATTACAATCTAAAAGAATTAAAAAAATGATTAATAAACCGAGTAAATAAGGGAAAACCTCATGGGAAATACCCCCCCCTCCCCCTCAAAATAAGCAGGAACAAGAAATACAAACTATTCTTAGGAGAAAAATATTCCTCTTTAGGAAATAACTTGCAAAAAAATTGTTGCAATTCGTATCACTATGCAGCAACATGGTTCTTCTATGCAGCAACATCTTGAAGCTATGCATGTCAACCTCTACAAATTAATGATTATGTCTGGAGGAATTTTCCTCTTTGGAATAAGAAGAAAATGCTCAAGTGAATCAGGAACATAGACAACTACAAGATGAAAACTAGACCCATGTAGAGCAACTGAGATCAAATGATGAGAGAGAAAAAGTGCTTGAGAATTTGAACCATGTGAGCAAAACAAAAGAAACTGATATATTGCAGCCTTGAACATCAAACCATGTGAGGTAAAATCAACTCTAAGTGTTAGGAGCAAATGTCCAGACGGATGCAGAATGTCTCCATCTTTACTAGTTCTGTGAGGAGATGAGCATGTGATCAAATAGAAATGTAGAGAAGACCTGGGACTATGGAGAGAGAATGATTGATCTCCATAATATGATATAGGTTCAAAAATAACTAATGATCCACAAAATATAATATCATATAACTCATGAGAGAAAATTGACATCAAATCCCCAACAACAATTTTGAAAGAGACTTGTGATACTTGTTTTTTCACGCCAAAATTGATGAGAACAACTATAAGCATGACTGGAGGCTCTTGAAACTTAAAAATTGAACCAAATAAGTTCATATCAGATCCAAGAGTGTGAAACAAATGTTCAAAGTTCCCTACCGAAATGGTAGATGCACTATTTTCTCCTTCTTCAACAAAATCCTGAGTATTGGTGCATGCAATCATGTAGGAATTTGCTGGAAGATCTATATCAAAGATAGTGAATGGATCACTCCTAAAATATGATATTTCTTCCAAAACATCGAAAGTATTACTTTTATGCACACTAGCAACAACATTAGAGATAGAAAAATCAAATTCCTCTTCATTTTATGAAACAATCACTAGCAAACTGGAGAATGTTTGCATAGAATGGAAGGAGAGTTTTTCTTTAGTAACATAGATTCAAATTTGTTCTTCTGGATAATCTATATGAGAATATGAGATATCATATATCTCATAAAATTCTGGAGCAGCAGGAGAAGGAGTCACTCCAGGGATACTTTCTTCAATTAGAATTGACAGTGTTGAAGATTCTGCTTCTTCTTCATCTTGAACAACTTGCTTTGCTGCATGAGAGGGAACATAGAGTACATTATTGAAATCATCATGCTGTATTTTAATAGAAACTCTCCCAGCAACTTGGATTTGGAAGTCATCTCCCATATGAGTGCTATGTCCTCTTGATAGAGTAAGAGTAGCGAAGGATTCCATAGAGGAAACCATGTGGTTGGATGCTCCAGGATCTATCAAGTAAGCCTTCTACGGAGTGAGGTAGGCCTTCAAGGAATGAAACCTCTCATATTATTTAGTCTTCTCTCCAACATCAGAAATATCTACACCTTGTGGAAGGAAAATATTGTTATGTTCAAGGAGTGTTGTCAACTGGTTGAGGGTCTTCTTCATGCACTGGATTTCTGGATGAAATCATCTCATACAGTGTGGACACTTAGTCTTCTCTTTTCTGGAACTTGAGGCTCCATCGAAATATCTATGATTCTCTTTTGGCTTCGAATCGATGGCTTTGGGATCCTTCCCCTTGTGCTTCCCTCTAGATTGCACGATTGTTTGAGTCTGACATCAAGAGTGTTAGATTTTTTATCATTCAAGATAGCATTATGCTCTTAGGATCTTTAACTGAGAGAATAACATGCACAGCAATAAACATAAGAGACAAGAGACACAAATAATTTTCCTCGGGGAAACCATAAAGGAGAAAACCCCGCAACTTCCTCAGGGATAGAATCAACACCAAAAGTAAAACCTGAAAACATAAAGATGATCTCCCGAAAGCAGTAGTCTCTCTCTTGTCCCAGCAACTTCTCCTCTCACTCATGTGCCCCAATGAGTTAGTGTGTGTGTGATAAATAGAGAGGCTCACTCTCTATTTATATTCTTTCGTTCACTTGAAACCCACTCCAACATGTCGGCCTCACTTAACAATTACTTACTAGAGCTGACATCTCTAGGAGTGTTTAATAACCCTAGTGCCCCACAACTTGTGGGGACTTTGCCTCCTCTGACCAACAAGGAGGTTTATCCTTAACACAATGGTGGTGAATATTGCCCCAAATTACAATGACTCACCTAGGGTCAACTTCTCTAGGATAGTCTAATAACCCTAGGGCCCCACAACTAAGGGGACTTTAACCCTTGACCAATAGGAGGGTTACCCACAATGACTTGACATGACTTGTTTACATTATAGAAACTTTCCGAAATAAACATCGGGGCATGACATGACTCAATTACATTACAGACACATCCTAGAATAAACATCGGGGTACAATACATAAGATATATGGATGAATACATTATGAAGTTACAATTACATCAACACTCCCTCTTAACTAGGAAGGTATTCTCTCGACACAATTTATCAGCACAAGTCTTCTTCTCTGTATCATCTGGATCATCATCGAGTTTTCGTCTTCTTCACCTTCAAGTCATCTCTATCTTCAAGTCACCTTCATCTTCAAGTCATCTTCACCTGGATCTAGATCATCACTCGATCTGGATCACCATCACATGATCTGGATCATCACTCGATCTAGATCATCACCACTGGATTTGGATCATCACTCAATCTGGATCATCACTTTATCTGGATCACCATCACAGGATCTGGATCATCACTCGATCTAGATCATCACCACTAGATTTGGATCATCACTCAATCTGGATCATCTCTGGTATGGAACATCTCTGCTAGATCATCATCACAGGTGTTATCTCTTGATTCTTCTCGCCATAGGAATTTCTACAGAGACAACCCTTTTTCATGCTGGTTGTAGGCCTAGCCTCCATGTAGGTCTTCTTCAGCACTTATATCTAAGCCTAAGTTAGAATGGCCCACCTAGCACTTACATCTGATCATGTAGGAACCAATCCTATAATCATATCAAAAAAGGCATGCCCAACACTTACATCTGACCATGTGGGAACACCTCCCACAACCCTGTCAGATAGGCCCAACACTCACATCCGTAAACCAATGTTGGAAAGGCTTCAGCACTTACACTCGGCCATGCGAGGAACCAATCCTCCATGCCGAAAGGATCTATGTTGGCCGGAATATTTCACCTCCTGCGGACAACAAGGTGTTTCGCTGGTCTGAATGGTTTAGATCCAGAACAAATAGATCACAGAGGCTGATAAATCTCCCTAGACGCTGTAGATATCTGGAATACAAGGCTTTGATAGTTCACCTGTGTACCTACAAAAGAGTTCAACACGAAATGAATCAAAGCAACCAGAATATGATCTACTAATCTATGCTAGTGACTAAGGAATCTAGCAATATATATCTGAAATCGAACATCAACAATATATATGGGACAGAAAATCAACTTGCATTTGAAATATGAAGAAGTTTACAACCAAGCCTTAGTGTTGACATGCATCTCCATGTAACCAGCTCTTCATCCCCATAAGCTCCGACTCTAGCTCTCTATGCTCTCTCCAAATGATCTTGGGCCAAGAATCAATCCAACAACATAACAATACGTTCAATGTTCTCCCCTCAACCATGGCTATGAGCTCATATTTATAGGGATTTAATGGATAGAGATGGTTGAGAAATTAGTGGGTGAGGTGGCCTCTAAGATCCTAGGATGAGGGATCTCGAGCTCAACCAACCCAAATCAGCAGGGATAAGGGATATCTCAAGGCTTATCATCTAGAAGCCTCGAGAAACTTCTCTTTTTCCCTTTTTACCCAGGGTACCGCGCTTCTCCTTCTATGACAGAGAGGTTCTGGTAACAATCGCCTATGGACCAAGGGTGACAGGCAGTGGCACCGCTTGTGGACAACCGATGAAAATCAGTGCAAACAAGGGTACCGTACCTGGATAAAGGGGCATGAGCGGTGCTAGGAATTTGTATGATAGACTGATAAAAAACCATTTAGTATTCACTCCAGAAGCTGGGATTTATGGAAAGTAGGTATGTCAAATGTCTTATCACATGATGGTGACAGGATTTTGGTATAACAGGATGCCCCCCAAAGCATGAGTCTTAGAGTGATACGATAAATGAGAGCTTTGAGAACAAGTCGTTTCTAGGAGATGAAAATGTTGGCTCGATCAGAGTATGCAGTCAAGTAGGCATCTGTAGTACATCAGTATGTTCACTCATAGACACAAGTAACCAAACTCTTAGCTGTAGACCAATACAAGGCAGATCCATGAGTGGAATAAAAAAGCATGGCTACTAGAATACATCGTAGATCCATGTGATAGAGGACTCAAACTTGGACATAGCTACCAGACATACAACGTAGATCTATGTCGTATAGATGCAAATTTGAGCATAGCCACGACCATAAAAATGTGGATCCATGCTAGATATACAAAACTCCATCGCAACCTGGGGAAAAAACAATGAGCGCTTTTAAACAAATGCCCAGGGTCTTCGTCTCGTCTTCCACAAAGTACGATTCTATCCAAGTGATTACAATGATCTGAAGTCGAACATGGTAGAAACCACTTGATTACTGGCCAATGATGTGAACCATTAACAAGTGCGAGGGAGATCAGCAATAATGTCAATGGTTCCCAAGGTACCCTAGTACAATCTCCTAAGTGCAAATAGATGTTCTGATGTCGAACACCCAGTCGATTCTATCGATCAAAGGTCAATGATGTGAACCTATGTCGAGAGTGAGAGAATCTGTCATTAAGGCATACAGATCTCAAGGTACTAAACATTGTTTCTAAGACTATTTCCCGGATGATGAGCTGACGTCGACGGGAATAGTCTCGTCGAAGGAGGGCCATGATGAGTCCCACATCGACGACACGAAATTCAGAACATAGTTCTGGAATGATTCAAATGTAGTAACCATATGATTGAATCAAAGATACTGACAAAAAGATACGAACACAAATACTGTGTAGACTGCAGAGGTAAAAATTCTTCAAATCCCCTTTGAACATCGGACGGCATGACAAAATGACTTGGCAGCATGACTAGACAGGACAGATACACAATGTGACAATGGACAATGCATTCTTTTGAAAGAATCAAAGGATTGGCATGACTCATGAAAGTGGATCATCACGGAGATTAGCTGAATACCCAATTGACTGACATGATTGTGCAGACAAGTGCCATGTTCAAAGGTAACGACAAACAATTTCCATTATTTGCAAAATGATTCCCTTTCCCATTTCCCCCATCATGATTGATGAGTGCCTCTTTTCAACTTTACAAGTTCAAAGAGGGTAACAAACACTCGATATAGCTTGTCAGAAGACAAGTCTAGTCTCATATGTTTTACGAACCTGAGAGAGGAGGGGTTCATTCCCAAAACGGGTCTCTCAATGTTTAATTTAACGAGTCCACTGAAAGAAAACTCGGTATCGTTCATGTTTAGAGAGTCTGAATGAATACGGAAGAAGACTCCATGGGGGTCCTTTTTCGTATGATTTAGTCTCTAAGGCCCGAAAAAGTAATAAAATCATACCTTATAGAACTCTTCTAGTCATGATTTCCTGGAGCGTTCCTTTCTCGTAAATAGTCCTATCCAAACCAAGAAAGAGATAACCTACCGTCGAACGGACGACTCTTCAAATACTTTAATGAACATGAAGAAGACAAGATCGTTCGACAATATTTTCGTATTTAGGGAGCCTGGAAAGGGTTTAAAGAGAACTCCATGAGGTTTCTTTATACAATGTCACTTTTTATGAGCCTGGAAAGATTCGGAAACGGACTCGACTATATTTTCATGTTTAAGGAGTCTGAAAAAAGATGTAAAAAGAAGACTCCATGACGTTTCTCTACACAATGTTGTATTTTACAAGCCTGGAAAGAAACTTGAACTGGACTCAGAACTTTGATACTAGGTTTTAACAAGCATGACAAAGTGTCCTAATAAACACTCAATGACCTTTTTCGTTTTATGAAAGTACGAAAAATCCATAAACAAACTTTCCAAAGCTTTTACTAAAGTCAACCTACAGACGACTCATAAACAAGTGTCAAATGCATACAAAATCAACATTAAGGGATTGTGACAGATATATTTTGACTAGAACATGATGTAATATCAAAACTATACTAAGTCAGACCCAAAAATGTCTATATAAAGCAAGTAAATAGTAAAAAAACAAACATTTCACTATTTACCTCTAGCAGAGAGCACCTGGAGCATTTTTTAGCCAGATCTTCCACAGCTGACACCGGGAGTTTCCATCGTCCGTTTTCAGCCTCGTCGGTTGCAGGTAATAGATAAGACCCTTATCTTTCATTTCATAGCTTCTATTTTGGGATTTGGTGGGGTTTTAGGCCTATTTGGAAAGCCCTAAAATCCAATTTGTGAGCACCACGGCTACTCCTTGTAGAATAGGTGGTTCCACCTAAGAACCGCGCCAAAAATATGGTGGACAAGCGGTGCCGCCGCCTGTCTCCAACGGGGCATAGGCAGTGCCAGCTATGGAGAAGTTAAACCAATGATAGAGGCAGAATTTACTCATTTTTTTTATTAGCAATGACTCAAGGATGATATTAATACATACCATTGTTGTTTTTGGCAGGTCTAGGCTTCCAAAATATGGTGATATGGAAGGAAAGAACACATGATGACCAGGATGCTGCTGCTAAAAGGAATCCGGTTTGTATTGCCGCACTCCGGGACTATGGGATTTTAAAGTTCTTCCGGACACCAAGCATGGTGTCCCACGAGAGACTACTGGAACACATACTGAGAATGTGGAATCTAGAACAATAGTATTTCGAGGTGGGGGCACACATACTTACAGTGGAGGTAGAGGATATATACTTCCTGACTGGCCTATCGAGACGGGGTGCCCCTATCTCATTGACAGGTTCCCGTGGCGGGGACATCACCACTAGAGAGCTCATAGATTGACACTGCGTACCAGGTACAGGAACATTGGGGAAGAAAATCCCTATCAGGGCAGTGATAGACAGGGATCTACGGATCGTTCTGTTCACCATGTAGAGGGTGGCAGGGAGCCAGGGTGTACATCAAGCTTCCAGGGCACATATGATGTATGCCCTAGAGGCTATGGCACCTACGGTGTTCAACTGGGCAGAAGCATTGCTTCCAATCTTCAAGGATCAGTTGACTAAATGTCGGCAGGGAGAGCTGAAGCAGTTCGGATTTGGTTCCATCTTAGCTTGCTTATTCTTTGAGCGGGTCCCCCAGATGAGGCCCCAGGTGAATTTTCAGAGTCTGAGAGCACCGGACCCCCGCATGCTGAGGTGGGTCTAGGTCATGGCTCATACAAGAGCGGGTAGGGGCAAAGTGAAGTTTGGTGATCCATTCTTTAGATGGTTGCGGGATCAGATGCTCATGGTTGAGGACTATGCCTATGCAGGCACAGATTCTACAGGTGATCCTGACCGACCATTCCCACCTGGAGGGCAGTGGGGTGACATTGGTAAGAAACAAGAAACCCTAAAGATGGAATTTTTTTTATGTTTTATATTTTTTACAATAGTGACGAGACTTGTTTGTCTTCATGCAGATGTTGGAGCAGCGAGGCATGGAGGAGCATATCCATTAGACAGGCGAGCCGGAGCTCGCTTCATGCCACATGGTGATGATATCACTGGGGAGCTGGGGGAGAACCTAGAGAGGTTGACTCTGGACATCCTAGATGCTGATATATATGACCTCCCAACCAGATATCATAGATCTACGGCGGGAGTACCAGGCCGATTCAGCAGGCTACTACGTAGGGTGGCTCGAGTAGTGATGTGCTATCATGAGCACCACTAGTGGATGAGACATGTATACTGAAAGCTGATAGCTTCAAGATTTTGTATGATGATTTTTCCTGAAAGCCTACGTGCTTCAGATGAGGTATCGGGACCTATTTTTTGTAAAATTTTCGTATATATATATATATATATATATATATACAGACTTTTACACGGTGTTATACGTTTCAAATGGACCAATGCATTTTCTATGAGTTCTATGTGTCTTCAAATGTTTATTTACAATGTACCATGTTTGATTTAACATCATGAATGGGAAATATGCCAATCTAGGATGTAATTAGCCAATGAATTGACAACTACATTATGTTCCCTAAGGAGATGCCTATATGTAATGGTTCCAAATGATCTTTCTAACAAACATACCCTCCGAAAGAGGCGGAGGAGAATTGGGTTCCTAATGGTGTATACATGGTTTAAATGACAAACCATAAGCTGAGATTCCATCAAAAATACTAGATCACGGACATCCTGGGAGGCAGCTTCAGTCAGAAGACCGATGACTGCTTCATACTCGGCGATGTTATTAGTAGTGGGACCTAAGAAAACCGCTCCTGAACTGACCAAATCTTCAGCTGGGGAATAGAGAACCCAAGCAGCTGAGGCTAGATTCAAGGTATGGCATCAAGCACCATCAGCGAAGCTGTAGAAAGCCATATGCATGACCAAAACATGGTATAAACAGATGTGGACACCAAAACTCAAAACCATCTTGAAAATACTAAAAGCACACTGAAAGTCAATAAATATACATATATACAAGATACCATCCAAGAAAACCTAGGCATAGTACCTTTTCAGGTACAACACATTACGAGGTTGCCCCAAAGGGATTCCATCATAATCAACTAACTCATAGGCTCCTTTCTCTAACACCTTGGAAATAATGAAAGGTCCATACCACATGGACTCGAACTTACCCTTTCCTAGCTTGTCATATCTCTGGTCATAAGTCAAAACTAGGTCACCTTCGTTGAAAACACGAGGCTGGACAGATTTATCATACTATGCCTTGACGCATTTCTTATGTGCCTCATTAGCCAAGGCAGCATCTCTACGAGTCTCATCAAGGTTATTTAATTACAAAAATCTCGCTTCCTTTGTGGAAGTGTCTGGGAGAAGTTCGACGGCAAGTTGTAAAGATGGAATCTGACATTGGATCGGCAAGATAGCTTCAAGTCCATAGAAAAGTTGGAATGGCGTGAAACCAGTAGCTATTTTCACGGAAGTCTGATAAGCCCAAAGAGCGAAAAAAAGAACGAGATGCCAATTGGATTTATGATCTCCAACCATCCGACGAAGCATAGTTTTCAAAACCTTGTTAATGGTCTCTACCTGACCATTAGCTTGCGGATAATACGGTGTAGAGTTTTCATGGAGAAAACCTAGCTTGGCACTCAATTCCTCCATCATTTGATTACGAAAATGAGATCCGTGATCAGTGACAATGGACTGCGGAACTCCAAATCTAGAAATGATATGATTGAACAAGAAGAGAGCGGCAGTCTTACCATATTCTGCATATGTAGGCATGGCCTCAGCCCATTTTGTGAAATAATCCACAGCTACGATGATGTAACCATGCCCCCCGACTGAGGTAGGTTTACAATGCATGAATTCAATCCCCCATTTGGAAAAAGGGCCAATGGCAATGACGGGGTGAAGCGGAGCAGGATGGGTGCGCTTTTTGGGATAAAAATGTTGGCAAGGTGGGCATTTCTTAACAGCCTCATGACAGTCTTTGAAGACAGAAGGCCAGAAATAGCCAGTGCGAAGGATTTTCTGGGTTGTAGCCATCCTAGATAAATGACCGCCACATGCTCCAAAGTGGCAATCATTCAACATGTGTTCAGCCTCCTCATGAGTGAGGCATCACCGGAGAATGGAGTCAATCCCACGTCTATACAAGGTATCATGCAAGATAAGATAGTATTTCGCGTGGTGGCGGATGTGGTGACGATCATCGCGAGATAGATGCAGCTGAAAATGCTGGGTCTGGAGATAAATCAGCAAATATCCATACCAAGGATCAGTAGTGCGAATCAGGAATAGGAATTCATCTGGAAATGAATCACTGGGCTCAGATTCCATGGTAGCACAGGGAAGGTCACATGTAAGCTCGGAAAAACCAAGGATTTCTTTGATGTAGCCTTGGCAAACTCGAGGTCTAACTCCTGAAGGATGACGATCCAACGAGACTACTTGCCCCCAAGTACCTGATGAGTCAGAATGTAGTACATCGGGTTCTGGTCTGCCAATACGGTGGTAGTGCGAAGCAGAATGTAGTGATGAAATTTTTGCACAGCAATGACCGTTGCCAAAGCTAGCTTCTCCACATGTGAATAATGGGTTTCAGAATCAATAAGATTCTTACTGGCGTAATAAATCACATGCTACTGACCTTGGAGATTGTCCTGCACTAAAACCATGGCAATGGTAGTAGCAGAGGCAGTAATATACAAGAGAAAATCCTTTGAATAATCTGGAGGGTATATCATGGGTGAATGAGTCAGAGCGTGCTTCAGACTATCAAAGGTGCATTGGGCCTGGTCATCCCAAAAGAATGGAGTATTCTTCTTGAGGAGATGCATATAACTGTGTGTTTTCTCAATGAAATTGCACACGAAATGGTGGAGAAAGTTTGCCTTCCCTTGCAAACTTTGGAGTTCAAGGATGTCGGTTGGGGCTGGTAGATCAATGATGGCAGCAATCTTCAAAGGATCGATTCGGATGCCATATTTGGATACCACAAAGCCAAGCAGACATCCCATCTCAACGCAAAAAACAAATTTATGCGGATTGAGCCGTATATTATAATGACAGCATCTCAGGAATATGTATCTAAGATGACTAGGATGGTCCTCCCGTCGCTGTGAATGAGCAGAGAGGTCGTCAAGGTACAGTTCAACAATATGTTTAATGTCGTGAAACGCATAGGACATCACACGCTGGAACATGGCTCCAGCATTTTTCAAGATGAAAGGTAACTTATTATATGCAAAGGTTCCCCATGGGCAAATGAATGCCGTCTTATGCTGATCGGAGGGAAATATCTCAATTTGATTATAGCCGGAGAAGCCATCCATGAATGAAAAGATGACACTTCTAGCACAGTTGTCGATAATCTGATCGATGTGCGGGGTAGGAAAGTTGTCCTTGGGACAAGCTTTATTTAAATCCCTAAAGTCGATGCAGATTCTAATGGTGCCCTGCTTTTCATTGACAAGGACAATGTTCGATACCCATTCTATCAGAGGTACAGGATAAATAAAACTAGCTTTCAGAAGTTTCTCAATCTCAGCTTTAATAGCTGCTGCCTTCCTAGGATGGAATTGCCTAAGTTTCTGCCTGACAAGTTTAGCTGTGGGATAAGTTTTAATCTCGTGGACCACAATGGAAGGGTCAATCCCTGGCATCTCCTCATAAAACCAAGCAAAAACATCACAGAATTCCTTAAAAAGTGCCTTATATGCTTCAGATTCATCCATGGAGCAGTTCTGCCCAACATGAACATGCTCAATAACATCAGGCTTGGCTTATATGTCAATTGGCTTCGTCTGAGTAATGTTGCAAAGGTTTCCTTCAGAATCTATATCTTGCAACAATATAGGACTTTGCGGAACGTTGACAATATCAGTAGGAAACAAGGATGCAAAATCATGGCTATCGAAACTGGTATTGGGGAGAAACATGGATCTATGATGGTGATCCTCCCAAATGGGCTCATTCGTATTCATGATCTCTATAATGGAATCGTCGGAAGGAAAAGTCTCGGAGAGATAGTCTGGAATCGGAAGAAAAGGTTCTAACCAGTACGGTAAATGGTAAGGATCCGAAGCCACTAAATGAATGTCATCAGTGTGATCATCGGAACAAGTTTGAATGGTGTCATACATAGCTTCGTGCGGGCTCAACAAGGTGGACTCAACAACATTTGTGCCCTGGGGCTCAATATCAAATGAGGCGATCATATGTACTGTCGCGGTATCCGTGCTAGGAGGAGTGGAGGGAATAATCCCCATAAGGGATGAATCCTTCAACATACCTACCCCAATCGACTAGTAAGGAGGAGGGGACTGACCTAACATGGGGATGTTATTAGCCGTGGAGGCAGTAACATCCGCCATATAGAAATCAAGCTGGTCAATGGTAACAATTCTCCCGAGATGCGGGAATTGGACCGTTTGAAACACTGTTGAAGCAACAACATTCATGGCATAGAACCAATTCCTTCCTAAAAGGAGGTTATAATCTAAAGGGGCATCTACCACTTCTACTTGGATGGAAATTGCTTTTCCCCCCAGCTCGACCACAAGGGCTGATATGAGGCCATGGGGTTGGAAACCCCGTCCATCAAAGGCTTTAAGAGTTGTAGGTGATGTACCAAGCTCGGGAGAGCCAAGAGCTTTCCAACAAGTCAAAGATAACACTGAGGTCGAAGCTCCTTCATCTAGTACCATTCGAAAGACTTTCTTTCCCACTACTTTCATAATGATCTAAAAAGCAAGTTTATGTGGTAATCTAGGTTTATAGTTCTCAACATTGAAGTGAATCAAGTTAGTGTTATCCGGGTCGACAGCTCCTAATGCAGTCAACAAGTTCTTGCGCTATGTAGGGAAAATTTGGAGTACTTCTAAGGTAGACATCGCACAAGGTGCTTGAGAGAGATCTTCAACTACATTGTAGAATTGAGCAGCTCGGGCATTGGGATTAAAGACAGCCTTCCGAAGAGTACTCTTGGGTGGGCACAAAATCATGTCGAGAGTAGGCTTCTCGATAGACAAGGGAACAATAGACGAGGATTTTAGAGAACTACTAGAGGGAGATTTCCCTGAAGAAGATTGATCTTCTTGCTTATCTGTGGGTTTATCATAATTCTGGCTTTGAGTTTGCAGATGGATGGTATCTGAGGACATCATACGAATTTCCTTCGATGAACTAGAGTTACCTTGGTTCGACGTGTGGTCGACCAGTTGTTGTTGAGAGGGAAAGGGATCCGTAAGTACTGCAGGTGTAGGATTAGACTTCAAAAAATGGGAGATTTCGTCCTGACGGGGACACTCCTTTGAGAAGTGGTCACCACCACATAACAGAAAAGGGTATTTATCCTTCCTTTTCCTTGTGTTGTTGGCATTATTGGTTGATTGTGGGGCCTCCTGCTGGTTTCCAGGTTTTTTATTTTGATTTTTACCTTTCTTTTTATTAACCGAGGTTTGAGTACTTTGAATAGAATTGACCTCGAGAGAAACCTTAGGAGTCGAAGGAGTAGCAGTTTGGATTTGCTTGGCAGGTTTCGCTATAGATTGGATTGAACCAACAATCCCATCAACAGGTACTTCTGCTGATGGCTTGGCAGGGTCAATGCTGGGGCGAGGAGCTTGAGGAATCAGGTCATAAAGAGTCCCGAGCTGGGAATAGACCAAGTCTAGGTATTGGGCCCGATTAATAGCCTGCTCTTCGGTAACGGCACCGCCCATGGCCACATCTCGGGCAATAGGAGGCAACAAGGACTTAGTGAACCAATTAGCTAACAATTGATCCGGAATAGGGGCCTTAATAAGCCTTCTCTTCCTTCTCCACTCATGAATATGATCAGAAATGTGGGTGGAGGTGTTCTGTCACAGAGAAGTTAAAAGATCAGTGCCCGTTTCATAACAAATAGGTAGCTGACAGTGCATAAGAAATACAGTTTCCAACGACCCAAAATCCACAAACGAGTGTTGTTTGAGTTCAATATACCACTTCACAGCCGTACCGATCAAAGTTCGTTGGAAGAGTCGTAACCGAATGGAATCATCCATGAGGGAGTTGGAGGAACACCACAAATGAAAAGTCATAACATGGTTTCGCAGATCTTCACCCTGCTTCCCATCAAATTTTGGAATATATGATGGTAACTTTACCGGAATGGGAGGCCACAAAGGATTGTGTCGAATGGGATCATTAATCAACTTGGACAAATCAGGCAAGTCCAAAGTCGCTAGGAATGGTAACTGTCTATTGGGTTGCACATACTGGTAATATTGATATGGCATGTAATTACTAGTAGGGCCATAGGTAGACTGATAAATAGGTTGTTATGAGGAAGAACCACAAGAAAATCCGCCCATGGGGGGTTGATTTCTGGAATTAGGACCACTAGGACCAGTAGGGCCTCCAGAAGGAGGATCGTCAGAGCTACCAGGACTACCAAGACCACCAGGACCACCAAGACCACTAGAGCCACCAAGACCACCAAGAGGTGGACCACCCGACCCTCCGAAACCTCCAGAAGGTGGAAAACCTCCAGAGCCACTAGAACCACTAGGTGGAGGGCCACCAGATCCTACAGATCTATAAGGAGGAAAGCCACCAGGTCCCCCAGGACAACTAGGACCGCCAGGACCATGAGGAGGACCGCCAGATCCTCTGGGACCATTAGGTCCCCCAGGGGGAGGACCTCCATAAGGTGGTCCTCCCACACCTCCTATAGTATGTATAGGTATCCCTCCCATGGCTAGCATGTAAGACCAATTGGGTTGCCCCCATGGCGTAAAAGTGTTGCTAGGGTATGGAATTCCAGTAGGATTAGATGGATGATGACCTACAGGTATTTGATAACCATAACCACTAGAAGACTGAATGGCAATAGGTTGTGCCCCCAAGGGCTGACCTGAACTAGATGGGGGATTTGCCACATTAGTGTGGGTGGGAGGGACAAAAACTACAGACGTTTCTATGTTAGAGGCCTGTTCTTGACTAGGTACAACTCCGGGATCAGATAACGTAGGTCGTGTCGGGGGTTGCCCCCTGGCATTCAAAGGTACTGAAGAAACAAGAATTGAAGGTTGGAACCCAGATGCAAAAGACCTGGGCAGATTTGGAACAGACATAACATAAGAGGTGATAGGGGTGGAAGTTTGACCTGGGCTATGGGTTGTTAATGGACGATCTATAATCGGTTCAATGGGTCTCATAGAATCGGCTAGTGAACGATATCCCACAGGAAGGAAAGTGGAACGAACTGGTGAAGAGCCTAATAGGTTGTTAATCTACTTTTCTACCTCATGTGCATGGAGGATAGCAGCATGGTATTTCCTGCATTCTTCTTCACTCTCAGGAGAACTTACGTGGGTGCCAAATGAGGCAATGGCATGTCCGATAGGTGTCTCCCAAAAAGGAGCATTAGGACCAAAGTCCGGATGGGTATCATCAACATGACCTTCCGCGGGAGGACGGAACGATGAATCTTCCCGGGAAGGCTATTGGACCAAGGGGGGCGAGTGTGAAGAATATGGTACTCCACTTTCCACCACCACATTATCTCCCACTTGGGAGGTGGTAGCAGCTCCTTGGTCGATAGCTTCCATTGGATTTTCTTCTGAAACAGAAGTAAAATTGGGTGGCAAGCCCCGTACTCTCCTAGACTGTCTTAACTCAACCAGTGTGTATAGTTCCTATCTAACCTAGGGTATGAAAATCTAGAAAAAACACACCAAAAGACTTCCCTACTCAAACTATAGGTCAAAACAAGCAGACTTAAAATGGCAGGAGGAGTTCAAAAGTTAGGTCTCTCACTAGGATTTTCAAGCAGGTGCCACTCGTGATATACCTCGAGGGTACGTGCGTAGTAATCTCCCCGAATGTTGTTTTCGGTGTATGGCTCCAAACAAGACGGCCAAAGGGCTTTTCTCAGATAGATAAGGTACCCTAGTGGGATCTCCCGATATGCTCAAGGTACGTGGGAGCTCGATTCAGTAGTAGTGTCGTCTAATGCATAACTGTACACAAGGGGCCTTCTGATATACAATCGAGTACGTGAAGTACCTTTCTATATACCTCAAGGGTACATGAAAGGCCATTTGATATACCGATGGTACGTGGAAGAACTGCGCGAGTCCCGGAATGTAATGCTGACAAATAATGACAGCTCCAACATTTTACGACACCCGAACACGTCTCTAACCTATCACTCAAGTTACTACGTAAATTTTAACCTGCAACTACCGTTAATTTTAACTTGTACGGTTAGGTGAATGCATGATGTTTTGACAGAAAATTAAAACCATGCAATATGCTTGTGCAAATGTTCACTTTACCGTTCAATATGCCTACTTACGGGAGGGAAGAGAGTGTTTTTCTTTTTGTTTCAAAACCAAAAATCATTCCAATCAACAGTCATGAAAATCAAATCAAAGACAAGCAAACACTTTTACAAACCAAATTCTTCTTTTCGAAAGAAAATGGGAAGGGTGAGAATCTCTTTTCCTAAAAGAACAACACCAAGCACACGTATATGCCAATGCACTCTAACTTTTCAAATTTCTTAAAAAACATAAGCAAATCTAACTTAAAACTACCATTTTTTTAATATTTTGATCGAGATAGTCCTATATGCATGAGAGATGAAAGATCATAAAGGTCCTGAAAGCTTATGAAGCCAATCAGAAAACCCAAATCCAAAGCTCAAATATGATGTCCTAATCTCAAGCAAAACTTTTCTTTTTTAAAGGGAAGAAAAAGAAGTTTACTATGCAAAGCAAGAAATGAAATATAGAATCTAATCTAGTGTTCTTCTTTCAGTATATGCAAAGAAAAGAGAGTTCAATGAACACCCTAACTTTCAAAAAACAAGAAATCCTTCTTTAAGCACAACCAACAAGCAAGAAGCGAATGAACAATAAAAAAGACTAAACAAAATTTTTGAAATATCAAATCAACCTTAAACCATAAAAGCAGCAAGACATACACATCAGATTCAATAACACAATCCTGATAACAGAACTGAAAGCAAACAAAATTCCAAATTTTTACAAAGAAAAATGAGGAAAGAGAGTTTTGGACTAATGCCTACCTGGAACTATGCTTCGTAGGTGTTGTAAGAGCGTTTCCAAAGCATCACTGCTCCTTGCAAACTAGATACAGGTGGTGGCACCGCTTACTGCTCACTGTGTTCAGGTGGTGGCACCACACCTCGTACAAAGCATTGCCGCAGTTCCCTGTAGATGGCCAAAACAAGAAAGAGAACAATGGATCAGATCAAAAAATACTGGATCAGGGCAAATACTGTTGAATTGAATGTGGTAACAGAGCATAAAAAACCGAAATGAATCAGATCTGAACAGATCTGGAAATTTCAAACCCAAATAATACAAATCAGAAAGTAGATCTAACTGAAAAGAGTTGAAGAAAACGGAGCCTGGATTCGGACAAGAGTTGCAGAATGAGGACGATCAGAACAACCGAATACAACTACTCCCCAGTAGAGTCTCTAGGGATCTCGAGCTCAACCAACCCACATTAGCAGGGATAAGGGATATCTCAAGGCTTATCATCTAGAAGCCTCGAGAAACTTCTCCTTTTCCCTTTTTACCCAAGGTACCATGCTTCTCCTTCTATGACAGAGCGATTCTGCTAATAACCACCTATGGACCAAGGGTGACAGGTGATGGCACCACTTGTGGACAACCGATGAAAAGCAGTGCAAACAAGGGTACCACACCTGGATAAAGGGGCATGAGCGGTGCTGGGAATTTGTATGATAGATTGATAAAAAACCATTTAGTCTTCACTCCAGAAGCCAGGATTCAGGGAAAGTAGGTATGTCAAATGTCTTATCACATGATGGTGACAGGATTTTGGTATAACACTCTGCACTTACATCTAGCAACCAATGTCAGAAGGGCTTAGCACTTATATTCGACACATGCAAGGAACCAATCCAACATGCATGTTCGAAAAGGCTCTGTACTTACATTCAACACATGCGAGGAACCAATCCAACATGCATTTTCAAAAGGGCGTGCACTCACATTTGATCATGTAGGAACCAATCCTACAGTCATATCAAAATGGCCCCCAGTCCCAGACTGAGCTACCTGATAACTGACTAGGCGCCTCCATTCCCAAAATGGAAACAACCCTTATATCTGATCAAGTGGGAACCAATCCCTCAATCACATCAGAATGGCCATTCGCTCACATCTGATCATGTAATACTACATCTTACAGTCGTATCAGAAAGGCCCTCAGTCCTAAACCAAGTATTCCTGGTAATTGACCAGGCACCTCCATTCCAAGAATGGCATTCAACGCTTATATCTAACCATGTAGGAACCAATCCTATAGTCACATTAGAAGGCTCAGCACTCATATCTGACATGGAACAAACCAATCCCCTCACCATGACAGAATGATTCAGCCCTTACATCTGACCATGGAAGGAATCAATCCTCTCACCATGTCAAAATGGCTCCGGGTCTCATCATTTCCCCTTGGAGGAAACCTCGATCTAGAGAACACCAGGCTTCTCCCTAAAGTACTCGAACTTCACCCTAGCCAATGGCTTCATCAACACATCAGCTATTTGTTCCTCCGTCGCAACACACTGGACCTTCACTGCTCCCCTCTGCACCATATCCCTAATATAGTGATACTTGATCTCGATATGATTCGACTTGTCATGGAACACTGGATTCTCTGGCAACTTTATGCAACTCTGGTTGTCACAATGTATACAAGTAGTATCCATCTAGAGATCAAATAAATTAGATAGTAGCTTCTTCAGCCATACTGCCTCACAACTAGTTGAACAAGCTATGACATACTCTACTTCAGTTGTACTCAGTGCCACACAGGATTGCTTCCTGCTAAACCAAGAGATCACACCTGGTCCCATACTGAAGCAACACCCTGAAGTGCTCTTCCTATCGATGGTACTACCTGCCCAATCTGAATCAACATAACCTTCTAGGTTAATATTCTGATTCACCTCATACTTGAGCCCATAATCAATTGTACCCCTGAAGTACCTTAGAATATGCTTTGCAACAATCAAGTGAACATGTCTCAATGTGTTCACAGCAAAGCAAATATCTGGTCTCGTATTCATTAGGTACATCAAGGACCCAATCATCTGATGATACATCATAGAATCAACCATCTCTGATGAAGCATCACTCAACAGCTTCATGTTCGATGCCATAGGTGTGGTCATGTCCTTGCAATCCATCATCCTGAACCTCTTCAGGATCTCTACTTCATACTTCCCTTGTCCACACTTCCATGCCTAGAAAATAATGCATCGACACATAACAAGAGCATCACTGGTCTTCCGCCTTCAACCTTGAAGCAAAGGTTGGAATCCACTTTACTCTTAGTAAATCCTAGAATCATCAATAATTTGTCCATCCTGTCGTACCATGTCGAACCTTGGGATATTCTGCAGTCACTCCCTCTGAAGCATCATACTCCCTCTGTCTTACGTACTCTATGCACTGAAGCATTATGTACTGGAGTGACAAGTAGCTTCCTCTGCTACTAATATTCTATGTAGCCATCTAGGGTCACTAGATACCAATATCCTCTATCTTTGAAAGCGTTCTTCTCGCACCCGTCTGTGAGCTTGTCATCCTTTATCAACCTTGTAGCAAAGGTTCAGATATTCATCAAGCTCATCATGTATGTGTTATCCCATGGGTGTCTTCTGAACTCGTACAAGGCCTTCTTTTATTTGCACACATGATTATGCCTGTCATGTGTCTCAACTCCCACTGGCTGCAAATGTCTCTTTGTAGTCTATGCCTTGTATCCCACAATGTTCCCATCTACTGCATGATGGAACTACGAACTTTCCTTCATGTATCGATACTGCATTCTAGACATCATTCTTCTTGAACTGGTCTTCCCTTTCTTCTTGGTTACTTCTTCATGGCTGGAAGGTTCTGCATCAAAGATGTCGCTGCATTCGTCATATTATTCTTCATTTTGAAATGTCGTCACTTGTTCTTCGAAATAAGTCTCATCCTTCTTTGCTTGTAGGCGATTATGTACGTGATATTTCCTACAAGTCAAATACATTAGTTGTATGGTTAGAAACATTTCATAAGGCATATTCATAATGGCAAATTATTATGCATAAATATATGACCATGCAACTATTTTAGCCAATACAACATTCATCCATATGGAAACTTTCTAGATGCCTTCCATCTCTACCAAGACAACATTGAGATTGTGCACTAATCCAATATGTCAGCAAAGAGGTTTCATTCTAGATAAGCAACAATGGAGAGTTGTATAGCACCATGAGCTACTTATCCATTACATGCATAGTAGTATACTGTCATTAATACAAACATTCTATCATGCATAATGCATTAACTGAATATAAACAAATGCACAACAAAACAATATCATGAACTAACAATTGAATACTTATATTTATTTGTTTCGTGGGTAGACTCCTTCTTGAGCCTTCAGCTTCATCGTCTTCTTCATTCATAATAGCATCATTTCTTATCCAAATGCTAAGGTGGATAAGAGGTTCTTCAAGAGTTGAGTTCTTCATATTCCTCATCGCTTGAGGGATCTTCTTTGGATAGTAAGAGCTTGATCTTCAGTTGCTCCCATATTCTTTTCTCTTATTATGAGTTGAGCTTCTTCTTCTTCCCAGAGTCTGCTGAAAGTAATCACTTTGTTCTGGCACACATTCTTCGAAAGAATGAATCCCATGATCCTGGGAGGCCATTCAAGGTGGATATCACCACTTCTGTATTCTTCACTTCTTCTTTTACCGCTTCAAGTTGTTCTCTGATTTGAGAGACCCCCGTAAAGTATGACTGTATGGTCTCTACCTTCTGAATCTTCACATTCTTCAACTGTTTTCTCAAAGTCATATTCTGATTTATGTTCTTCCCTTCAAATAGCTTGGTCAAGGAATCAAACATCTTCAGTGTCTTTAAGGAAGACACTTGTGGTACAATGTGATCCATGATTGAATCAACAATTATCTTCTTGGCCTTGACCAAGTTCTTCTGGTGTAAGGCTTTTAGCCTCATCTCCCTCTGGAACTGGAACCTCTCTACTCACGTAGGTGTCTAATTCATTTTCTTCAGAGAGATCAAATACTTCCATGCTTGGAAGTTGTCAACTTCACCAAGCTTATCATCAAGCTGATGTGATAGATCACTTTGAAATGAGAACCTCAAATGCAAATAGCAAAAGATTAGATCTTACCGATTTGAGGTGTCCCTCCTAGTTCCGTAGTTGGTTGATCTAGGGTTTGTCAAAGACACCCTAATTTTCAAAACTTGGAATCTTTAATATCTGATTGGATAAAAAGATAGATCTCTTCAAGTTGTGCAGTCCAATGTACTCCTTTTCTGAAAACAGTGGAGACAAGCTCCTAGAATAGGAAGCCCTAGTTTTCCAATTTCTTCTGTAGAAATGTCTGTTACTGTTTCTGCGGTATCTCCGAAATTACTACTCCTCTGTGTATTAAACTTTGCATTGAGGTAGCCTCGCATGGGCCTATTCCAACACCATAGGTTTCATCAGAATTGGTTTCACCAATTGGGACTTATGACCATTTTCCCAAGGTGACCTGTTACAGGACTGTTCAACAAAACAAAGTTGTACAGACTTCCACGTGTCACTGGTTCATCTTCTGAGTCTGAAACTTGGACCAAAGAAATTACAGTCCATTCCATTTCTATAAAATCTTCAAAAATTTCATTTGGACCTTTTTATCCCAAGATATAACAATTCTCCCTAGGTGTCCTGTTTAGGGATGAATTCTAGAAGAGGCTGGAACCCTAACTTGGAGGGATCATATCTCCCAGACTATAGAGAATCTAAGGCTGAATTTTGGACAAAGTGTAAATCAGGATTATATGTTTGGCCTCTACAATTTTGAGCTCCTGAGCCTTCACCAATCCTGAGACATAGTGAATGTACAAACACTTATCAGTTTTAGTATTTTAGGGTTTTTTCTTTTCCAGCTCGGGGTCAAACTAGGTTTTGACTTTCCCGGAGTTTCACCCAACCAAAAATATTGATACAGGTCTCTAAACTTCGATTTTTATGAAGAGAGAAATCCTATGCCAGGCTCACTCAAAAATTCCTCTTCTGTAAGAAGCCCTAATTTCCCACACCAAAAACTGAAAATGTCCGGAATCGAATTATGCTTCGACAGAACGATGCGCCCTTCAATGGAGAGTCATCCTAGCATACTTTTGCTGATGGATTGTGGAGAGAGACCCAAAAATTAAGAATCCCTAGCTTCTACAGCTGCACAATGTCTTCTTCTCAGGTTAGCTCTGATACCATGTTAGATTTTTTATCATTCAAGCTAGCATTATGATCTTAGGATCTTTAACTGAGAGAATAACATGCACATCAATAAACACAAGAGACAATAGACACAAAGAATTTTCCTCGGGGAAACCATAAAGGAGAAAACCTCAAAACTTCCTCAGAGATAGAATCAACACCAAAAGTAAAACCCAAAAACATAAATATGATCTCGCGATATCAGTAGTCTCTCTCTTGTCCCAACAACTTCTCCTCTCACTCATGCGCCCCAATGAGTGAGTGTGTGTGTGATAAATAGAGAGGCTCACTCTCTATGTATATTCTTTCGTTCACTTGAAACCCACTCCAACATGTCGGCCTCACTTAACAATTACTTACTAGAGCAACATCTCTAGGAGTGTCTAATAACCCTAGTGCCCCACAACTTGTGGGGACTTTGCCTCCTCCGACCAATAAGGAGGTTTATCCTTAACACAATGGTGGGGAATATTGCCCTGACTTAAAATGACTCACCTAGGGTTGAATTCTCTAGGATATTCTAATAACCCTAGGGCCCCACAATTGAGGGGACTTTAACCCTTGACCAATAGGAGGGTTACCCACAATGACTTGACATGACTTGTTTACATTATAGAAACTTCCCGGAATAAACATCGGGGTATGACATGACTCAATTACATTACAGACACATCCCAGAATAAACATTAGGGTATAATACATAAGATATATGGATGAATACATTCCGAAGTTACAATTACATCAACAAAGAGAGATTGATTCTTGGAGGTTTGAAGCACTCCCATTTGAACCAATTTATCCTGCTTGTGTATTAAGGACTCAACAAAAGCATCTAGAGAAGACATATTCCAATTAGGGATGAAATATATTATGGAATGGAAACTAGATACAAAGACAGAGTACTCTGAGCCAATCTTGCTCAGTACTGATAGAACCTGTTGCTCATCTTTCCTCCCTATTTCGCATTGTTTACATTGCAGTGCTAGTGACTTGAATTTTGTGAAAACATGTTGGATAGTTTCAAAACTGTTGGGCTACAGTGCAATGATATCATTCTCTAATACGTTCCCTTGAAGCTCATCTTGCTTTCCAAACAAGAATTCAAGCTTCTCCCAATATTCTTTCGGATTCTTCAATCCCTCAAGATGAAAGAGAAGATCCCGGGAGATGTGAGTGCATAGGAAGCCAAAGGATTCATCCAATCGATTCAAAAACTTATTTTTCTCAGTAGGGTGATGGGGCTCTCTCTCTCTTCCCATTGTCATCCTAAATAGACCAATCTTGCGCAAGGAGACCTGCAAACATTCTCTTCAATCAACATAGTTGAAGGGTGTACGGATTCGGGGTACAAGAGATGAAGAATCCATCAATATGTATGCTGATCAGTCAATTTCTCAACAAGCTACGTAGGTATCTGCAAGTAACACTGCAAAAAATAAAATCAATTCGCAATCATGTTAGTTTCAAGCCTTCCACCTCGACATGTACACTTTCTTAGAGTCTATCACACCTGCAGAGACTTCTATGGACAAATCCAGAGTTAGCAAGGCACAAATTGTAGGATTTATGTGGAAACCCAACTGCTTCTAGTGTACAATGAAGATCAAACAAACTTACTTCTATCATGAACAGGGATCTGATACCATGTTTGAATTATTGAACCATTGATCTACAGGAATTGAGTGCAATTGAAATGTATAATTGTGCAGTAGGATGGAATGAACAATGTACATTGAACAAGACAATTTTTTAGGTAAAACTGATAAGAGATGATCAGTAAATCACAACATTAATCTTCATTAATTCCAGCAGTATACAACAGTGTTACAATAAGGAGAATTAGAATCATGTGGGTAAGATTTGAATCTACCAACTCAATCATGACTGACTTACTAACTAGAAGTGTCTAAATCACTATCAAAGCTCACTAGTCTAACTCCACATGTCTAATTCAGTCTATCAATTAGTTAAACCAGTTAAACTGATGAGGTAGGTGAGAAATGGCGCATACTCCCATGCAGTCATGCAAGACTGGCACTAATTGAACTAAAGGACATCTAACTGAATGTAACTGGAGCTTAATTTAGCATAACTACCTACCAACTACAACCGGCTGATGGAGGTTGGTGGTGGCACTTGTAGTGTTGGAGACATTTACCATCATACACACTCGTTTTGGTCAAATTGGCCTAGTTAAACCACTATCCTAAGTATAATTGACATTAATTGACATTAGTGGAGCATTAATTGCCATCATCCAGTCACACCCATGCCTTCCTACAGTCAAGGAGGCTAACTTAGCCTTCTCCTACAGTCAAGGAGGCTAACTGGAGCACTCCGGGGTGATCTGAGTGATATTAATGCACCTAATTGCTAACTGGTGGTTACAATCAGTTCAACCAGTCAGTTAAGGTGCCTCCTCTCATTAAATATATTATTTAATGATTATTTATTATTATTTAATGATTTGGAGTCAACAGGGTGCCTCCACCAACTTCTGATGGTCAGTTCAGCTTCAGTTAACCTCATCGGGGTTCATTGAAGTCATGGAGCACTAGCACTTGATGGTTGGCTTTCTATGACATGTGTTTGATCTCCTTCAGTTGAGATTCAGTCATTTATTGCACTTCGACTTCAGTTAGGGTTTGGTGAGTCAATTAGGGTTTTGTTCAAGTGGTTAGCTGAGTGTGATTGAATGGCTAAGAGTCAGTTAAGCCAGACTCACTCATTGAATTCGAATTATCTCCTTAGGTATTCGAATTCCTCATGGACTCAAGCTATTGCTTGACATTGGTATTGTAACCATTCATTGTTTATTAAATATACAGAGAGGAAACCAATTCCGGTTCCGATTAACACCATTTCATGAGTATTTGTTGATTATTCTTTCATGAGATTGATTCTTAGTTCCTAGATCAATGTGCAAGAATTAATATGGTATCAGAGCATACGGCAGGATGAAGATCTATCTCTCGAAAACAAGATTTTTGACAGATTTCTCCATGAAAAGTGAGCAATAGCTCAAAATTCCAGCACTGCACCAGAAGCCAAGGCTTACCACTCAATATCCCAAGTAAAGAACTTGTTGATCAAGCTTTCTTGATTGACTATGCTGGGTGTGATGAAAGCCTAAAATGTGCAGGCTGTCCGACCTTATTTTTCCCTTTCTGTTTTGATTTTCAGGTTTCTATAGGTGAAGCATTCGCTACAGCATATCTATATGGCCTCCTCAGTACCTCACTTGACTCCATACAATTTCCACACATGGAAAAATAAAATGGAGATTCAATTGCGCTCCAAAGGACTCCATAGAGTCGCCATGGAAACTGAAGTTGAGCCTGGATCCGCCATAGAAAAATCAAGATTCTGAACAAGAAGGATGAAGCCTTCGGTTTCTTGTGCCTCTCTATTTTCGAAGACCTTCTCTTCCATCTTACGGATCTGAAGACACCGAAAGAAATATGGGAAAAATTGGAATCTCTATATGGAAAGCATGATGAATTGAGAATTTACCAACTCGAAAATGAACCCATGTCTCTCCAACCTTCCAATTTCAAGACTTTGAATGATTTCTTTACAAAGTTCAAGCATACTGTTTTACTCTTGAAGCAATGCAAAGTGGAGAAGGAGGATGATCAGCTCATCCTAGCCATCCTCTCCAAACTCGGGGCTGATTATTCAGTTTTTGTTTCTACATTCCGTGCGGGGAAGCTCACAACCCCCGGATGGAAGATGCCTACAGTCAATGCCTTCATTGAGTCCCTAACTAATGAACATGACAAGCTTGTCCAGATGGGGATCATTCAACCTTCCCATGATCAAGCCCTCCATGTCTCGGGACCCAAAGATCTGAAGGGTAAAGGAAAGCAGCAGAAAAATCATAAAACTAAATTTGATGCTCCCAAGCCTAGAGTTGAAAATCAGCAGCATGATGAATCTTCCGGCTCAAGGAAGAACAAAGGAAAAGGGCACAATGGGAAAGAAAAAGTCAGGTGTTCTTACTGCGGGAAGGGTTTTCACCCTGAACATGCCTGCATGAAGAAAAATCTTGATGAAGCAACCTCTCTCCTTGAGAGGAATCACATCAATCTTCCGGAGAGCTTTCGGAGGAGAGATCACCAAGATCGGGAACCACAGCATGAGAAAGGTCATGCCCTCATGGAAAGCACTTCGAAGTCCAAAGCACTGCTGATTGACAGTGGATCTTAGAATCACATGATGGATGAAAAAGACTCCTTTTCATCCTTGGAGACTGGAAAATCCATCCCCATCCACATGGGAGATGACTCCACCATCATTTCCGAAGGACAAGGTACTGTAGATCTAGAAAATGGTTTTTTTTCTAATGTTTTATATGTACCGTCTCTAGCAGCAAATCTCCTTAGTGTCTATTAGATGACACATACAAGAATGCCTAAGAGAGTCTCTTTCAGCCCAAATGATGTTGAGATAACAAAAATTGAATCCAGGAAACTCATTGCTAAAGGCCTTGCAAACCATCATGCAAAAGCCTATGAGTTCTCTCTCTTTGTTGCAGATGCAAAGCCCACCGCTTTGATAGCTCATGGAAATGAGGTTAGTAGGCTGTGGCATGAGAGTTTTGGTCATATTAATTTCAAATATTTGCAGCAATTATAGAAAAACTCCATGGTTGAAGGCCTCCCGGTCATCAAGGCAACCACAGGCGTCTGCAAGGGCTGTGTGATTGGAAAACACCCTGAGCACAAGTTTGATCGGGGGAAGGCAAACCGAGCTACAAGCATGCATATTGGGGCTGATACATTCTGATATCAGTGGTCTGATGCTTGTCACATCCATGAATGTATCAAGGTACCTCCTTACTTTTATTGATGATTTTTCAAGGTATACATGGGTTTTCTTTCTCAAAAATAAATCAGAAGTATGTGAAAAATTTTCTGAATTGAAGGCCTTGATTGAAAATGCCTCTGGGCTTAAGACCAAGATCTTGAGATCTGATAATGGAGGGGAGTATGTCAGTAATGAGTTTCTATACATATTCTCCCAAAGTGGTATTCAGGTCCAACATTCAATTCCCTACACTCCCCAGCAGAACGAAGTAGCGAAAAGGAAGAACCGGTCTCTCAAGGAGATGACCACCTGTATGTTGGAGTCAAAGAAGCTTGCTGAAAATTTGTGGGCTGAAGCCATGCATGCTTTAGCATACATTCAGAACAGGGTTCCAAATTCATATATGAAAGGAAATACTCCTTTCGAATCATACTTCGGACATAAGCCATATGTGTTGAACCTACGGGTGTTTGGGTCCCCTGCATGGGCCCGGATTCCGCTTGATAAAAGAAGGGATTTGCAACCGCAGAGCGTAAAATTTATATTTATTGGGTATATTGATGAATCTAAAGGATTAAAGCTGCTGGATATCAATACCAAATATATCATCATCAAGATAAGTGTCAAGTTTGATGAGCCTCTTCAGGAGGTGAAACTAGTGAAGGAGAAAACTGTTGAATTTCCTTCCTATTCCACTGAATATTTGGATGATGAAATTGGGGGTGATGACCCTGATTTGGATCCTATGATTTCTGATATCAGTGTGCAAAAATAATCAGATTTTGAATCATAACCTGAAGTGCAAAATCATCTTCCTACAAGGGCCCAACAGACACTCTCCTCCGCAGGAGACAACATTGGAAATCCGGATGATCCAAGGAGAACCCGGTTTGATTTCCAAAGAGCAGGTATTGTGCTCTCTTATTTTGATAATTTGATATCTAAAAATTGCTATTTGATGATTATTTTAGATCCAAAATCCTACTACCATGTTCGGAATGATCCGATATGGCAAGTTTCCATGGATGAAGAGATGAATTCTCTTCAGAAAAACACTACTTGGGAGCTAGTTTCTCTTCCTCCGGGAAGGAAATTGGTTCAATGCAAGTGGGTGTTTCGGAAAAAGGTTGCTGATGATGGAAGCACCTGCAAATATAAGGCAAGGATGGTAGAAAAAATTTTCTCTCAGGTCCAAGGAGTGGACTACCATGAGACCTTTGCACCGGTTGCAAAAATGGACTCCATCCGCCTTGTTTTGGCTATTTCTGCATCCAAGCATTGGGAGGTGCATCACATGGATGTTAAGTAATCCTTTATACATGGATATATTCATGAGGAGATATACATGAAGCAGACTGAGGGCTACATCACTGATCCATCTTTGGTTTGCAAGCTAAAGAAGTCACTATATGGGTTAAAACAGGTGCAAGAGAGTGATATTCCAAGATAGATGCCTTCCTTCTCTCGCAAAAATTTCAGAGATGTAGATCAGATAAAAATGTGTATTTAAATCCACATGATGGTCATATAATTATCATTGTTTTATATGTTGATGACTTACTGATCACAGGTAGCACAGTTGCCTCCATTTCAGCCATCAAAATTGCTCTCCACAATGCCTTTGAAATGAGTGATTTGGGGCTTCTAAAACAATTTTTGGGGCTCGAAATCGAGCAAAATTCTGATGGGATTATGGTCACTCAGTCCAAATACATTTCAGACCTGTTAGTAAAGTTTAGCATGGCTGAATTTAGGCCTACACCATTCCCTTTCCTTTCAGGGATCAGCCTTGAAGAAGGAAAACACACACCTCCCATGGACTGCACTATCTATCGACAGCTAATTGGTAGCTTGTTGTACTTGACACATTCTAGGCCTGATATTTGTTATGCCAAGAATGATGTATCAATATACATGCAGTAGCCTCATGATCTTCATTGGAAGGCAGCCAAGAGGATCCTCCAGTACATTCAGGGAACCAGGACCTACAACATTCACTATGCTGCAGACTCCGAGCTAGAACTGGTTGGATACACAAATTCCGATTGGGCGGGTGATTCTATTGATCGGAAGTCAACTTCCGGATATGTATTCATGTTTGGTGGTGGCCCTATTTTCTGGTCAAGCAAAAATCAGGCTGCCATAGCACTATCTTCAACAGAGGCCAAGTATCGAGGAGCGATGAATGCTTGCATCCAAGCAGTTTGGTTGCAAGGCATTATTTTAGAGTTTGATCTTGGTAGTACTTTGTCCACTGTCCTCTTTTGTGACAACCAAAGTTCTATTAAGATATCCACAGATCCAGTTACCAGGCAGAGGACCAAGCATGTAGAGATTCACATGCACTACATCAGGGAGTTAGTGCACGACAGGACCATCATTCTGCAATACTGCCCGACTGATGAGCAGATTGCAGACATATTCACCAAGAGATTTTCAGAAAATAAGTTCACTTACCTCCGTTCACTATTGGGGGTGAGTTCATCAGGGTGATCTAGACTACTTTCAGTGTTCAGCTTGAGGGGGGGGTTTTCCCACTGGGTTTTCCCTATTTTCCTCACTTAGTTTATTTTGAGCATTGTTTCAGTTTCAGCATTGTACAAGGTGACCTATGGCCTTAGTTGTCGGGGCCCTAGCATTTTATGCATCTATGTTTTCTAACTCTTCCTGAGTATAGCTTAAGGGGGGGTCTTGGAGACATTTACCATCATACACACTCTTTTTGGTCAAATTGGCCTAGTTAAAACACTATCCTAAGTATAATTGACATTAATTGACATCAATGGAGCATTAATTACCATCATCCAGTCACACCCACGCCTTCCTACAGTCAAGGAGGCTAACTTAGCATTCTCCTACAGTCAAGGAGGCTAACTGGAGCACTCCGGGGGTGATTTGAGTGATATTAATGCACCTAATTGCTAACTTGTGGTTACAATCAGTTCAACCAGTCAGTTAAGGTGCCTCCTCTCATTAAATATATTATTTAATGATTATTTATTATTATTTAATGATCTGGAGTCAACAGGGCGCGTCCACCAACTTTTGATGGTCAGTTCAGCTTCAGTTAACCTCATCAGGGTTCATTGAAGTCATGGAGCACTAGCACTTGATGGTTGGCTTGCTATGACATGTGTTTGATCTCCTTTAGTTGAGATTCAGTCATTTATTGCACTCCAACTTTAGTTAGGGTTTGGTGAGTCAATTAGGGTTTTGGTCAAGTGGTTAACTGAGTGTGATTGAATGGCTAAGAGTCAGTTAAGCCAGACTCACTCATTGAATTCGAATTGTCTCCTTAGGTATTCGAATTCCTCATGGAATCAAGCTATTGATTGACATTGGTATTGTAACCATTCATTGTTTATTAAATATACAGAGAGGAAACCAATTCCGGTTTCGATTAACACCATTTCATGAGTATTTGTTGATTATTCTTTCATGAGATTGATTCTTAGTTCCTAGATCAATGTGCAAGAATTAATATGTAGTAGCTCCTAAAGTGTAGGGATTAGCACTATTGGCACCAAATGGCACCAATGGGGCACACTGGTGGCACCAATGGCACCAAACTCTAGCAAATGACTCCTAAGTCGAGTAAATGATATAATAGACTCTATATGGACAAGGGAGGATTATAAATCCTAACAGTTCATGCATTCATCATATGTATACATGAAAAGAAGATTAAATTATGTTTCTCTACATTCTAAATACTATCTAATAAGTTAACATGAATATGATTAATATTGTTAACTTGTTTATTATTAGAATTTTTGTTATTTTAATGTAAACTTTTGATATGTTCATGAGGCTATTAGATTATTTTTATGCTTGGAAATATTATAATTTTTTATAAAATATTTATTATAATGATGAGTGGAATGAAGTGTTTGTTTAATATTGCTATCCACATCTTAGGTGATAATGTTTTTTCTCTTGATTGTTGTGCACTAATCCATTGCATGACAAAGTAGTTACACAACTCACATTGGTAGAAATGAGATAAATTATGAGATTCTACTCGGCAAGGGAAACATACATGGGTACGTGACACTTTTCTTATCTGAGATAAAACAAAATGATAAAAAACACCTATGAAAGAATCCAATCATAGAAGGTTACTTAATAATTCCCTAATCTAGTCATAGAAGGTTAATTAATAATGTCCTCAATTTTCTATTTAACTTTCACCTATGTATAGAGTTATGTTTCAATGTGGAAAAGTTACCTTGAACGAACAAACTCCTCACATGAAATAATTTGGTGATAGTAAGGATTTTAAACCTTAGAAAATGGCTAACACTCATTTTAGTATTCATGGGTCATGGTAAAGAGATCATAATAATAATAATAAAGATTTTTTAGGTGATGGTAAAAGTTATCTGATTGGTATTGACCCTTTTATTGGTGATAATGGTAATTATCTCTTGCCCTTGGGAATTTTGGACTATCTGGGTGGGTCATTGGCCAAGAAATGATGCTAAAGAAACCTCGCGCAACCTGATAAGTGGCGAAGAGACTACGAGCTGGGTCAATGTTGAAACACGCAAACTTGAGAATGGGGGAGATGTAGCATTAGGTAGAACACTAGCAACTGGCAATGGGTTGACTGCTAGCTCGAACACCAAGATCCTAAGGTACGAAGACCATGATTACAAGAGTGCACTGACCAGGGATGGTGACCATCCGATTAAAAGTAATAGCAGCAACCACAGTATTGAATAAGGTAACATTAATCATAAAGTCTCAACCAAGGATCCCAATAGACTGATCATCAACCTCTCAACCTTTGAACTAAACCAGCCCACCAGAAGACTCCTTGAGAAAGGTCTTAATTTTGATATTGCCTCTAAAATATTTCGGTTGAAGACATCATCTGTAGCATAGAAGAAGGCATTAGGCACCTACTAGAAAATGTAGCTGAAGAGGTACACTAGGATTGTGCTGTAACCTTAAGGAGAGCAAAGCCACCCAAACCCAACATTACGAGGGAAGAAAGTAGAGCCCTCAAGGAACTCAAAATGAATGATCACATTGTCATCTTGAAGTCTGATAAAGGAGGAGCTACGGTGATTCTCAACAAGGAAGACTATATTGATAAGATGAAAGTGCACTTGGATTATAGTGGTTGTTACAAGAAACTTAATAAGAACCCTTTGAATAGGATCATAAAGGAAGTTACTGAAGCCATAAAGAAATCTTCCTTGCATGAAGAGATAAAGAAAAAACTCATTATCTCTGACCCCTTGGTTCCAAGAATATATGGACTACCCAAGATCCACAAACATGGGGTCCCCCTTGGACCCATTGTGGACACCATAGGATCACCAACCTACAGGCTCGCAAAATTCCTAGCAAACAAATTGAAACTGTTAGTAGGAAATACTGGCTCCTTTATAAAAAACTCATCATACTTTATCGAGAAAATAAAACACAGACATATGGATGAGAATGAGATATTCCTGAGCTTGGACGTAGTGTCCCTCTTCACAATGGTTCCCATCAATGAAGCCATCAAGGTTATAGAACACTTCACTGATCCGGAAACCTCCAAACTCGTAAGTCTTTGTCTCAATTCCACGTCTTTTAGTTTTATGGGTGAACTCTATGAACAGACCTGTGGCGTGGCTATGGATTCTCCCCTTCCTCCCATTATAGCCAACCTTTACATGGATAACTTTGAGCAAAAATCCTTGAACTCTGCTAATTTGAAACCAGAATGGTGGTCTAGATTTCTTGATGATACCTTCTTAATATGGGCCCATGGGAAGAAGAACTAGAAAAATTTGTTGATCATCTTAACAAGAAAACTGAGTCCATCAAATTCATGAAAGAGTTGGAGGAAAACAATGCACTTCCTTTTCTTGATACATTAGTTATCAGAAAACAGGATGGAGACATATCCCACAAGGTCTACAGGAATAAAAATCACACAAAGCAATACCTTCATTCCCTCTCACATCATCACCCAAACCAAAAAATGGGTGTTCTTAACACTCTGTTCACTAGAGCCCTAAGGGTTTCTGATAATGTCCACCTATATTCTGAGAAAGAACACCTACGCAATGGTTACAACCTAGCTCAAATCAACAAAGCCCTCGAAACAATACAAACCCACGAGAATAGACCAAAGGTTGCGTCCAAAGAAAAGAAAGTGGGGGATCATAAGGCATTTATTCCTTACATTCAAGGTGTCATTGACAAAATAGCTAAAAACCTGAAAAAGAAGAACATTGACTCTGTGTTCTCACCACCAAACAACATCAAAAAGCTCCTTAGGTCAGTGAAAGACCCTATTGACCCGAGTCTAAAAAAGGGGGTTTACCTGATTCCTTGTGAATGTGTGAAAACCTACATAGAAGAAACAGGACGATCCATCCGAACTAAGGTTAAGGAACACTGTGCCAACATCCATCTCAATATAACCCATAAGTCAACTTTAGCGGAACATTCTCATAACACAAAACACCCAATTAAAGTCAAGGATATGAAGGTGCTAGCACAAGTTGATAACTGGTCAAGGAGAAGAATTAGAGAGGCAATCGAGATAGTTAAGAACCCTACTTTCCTAAACAGAGATGACAATCTGTCCATTAGTCGATCTTGGTTGCCTAAGCTAACAAAACTAAATAAAAATTAAATTTAAGCATTGAAAATAAAACTAACTTAATTAAAAACTAACCTAATAATTAACCTAAAAAACTAACCTAATAACCTAAAACTTATATTGAAATAAAGGTTAACAAATTTTGGTTAAAATTAAAATTAAAATTAAATTATTTAATAATATATAAAAATTCTAACTAAAAACTAAAAATGATTGATTTCTCACAATAAAACAAAAAACTCAAAAATACCTAACACACATTTATTCATTAACTAAATAAAATTTTAATTAATAAACTAAAAGTTAACTAAACTAAAAATTGATTAACTAATTTATTAAAAATAATAAACTATTATATTATACAATCCAAACTAAAATAAAAAACATGAGCTCTAATAATTAACTAATTAAATTAATTAGTTGATAAACTTGATATTAATGAATTAAAATTGCATTTAGTACATAAAACTCATCAACTAATATACTATACAAACTAATTTATTTTACAATCCAAACTAAAGAACATTATCTTTAATAATTAACTAATTAAAATATTTAGGGTTATAACTAAAAATAAAATAATATAATTATCAAATAAAATAAAATAAAATAAAAAATTAATAATAATTCAATAATAATAATAAAATAAAAAACTACCGACAAGCCAAATCTAATCAATGGGTTGTTTCTGTATTTATGCATCTATGAAAGTTGATTAATTTCCCCAGGCATCGCTATGTCTTGAAGATGAGCCACGCTTAGCTCGAAACGTCGACATTAACTTTTCTCGACACTGCAAATTCTCCATTAGATGCCATGAATCTTGACTGCAGAATCTCAACTAACTTGAATTTGGCTTTGTCACTCTTGATCAGATTAGCAGGTCGCAGTGCCTAAGTTAGAATGGGTGTTACTAGCTTCAATCTATTGATTTAGGCTTGCAAGGTAATTGGCCAGAGGTTTGGGATAATTATATTCGATCCCTAAATAGTGTCGGTATCATATTAACAGATTCAACTAATAAGCTAGTGTGGAGTTGGAGCGAATCTTTGGGGCAGATTAACCCAAAGGATTCTTATGAGTCTATTGTTTCCTCACAGGGCCAAGTTGAAAGCAAATGGTGGTTCTGTAAGTTATGGAAGTTTATTCTTCCATCAAAACTAACATGTTTCTTCTAGTTAGTTTTAGAGAATTGTCTACTAATCTGGGAAAACTTAATGCACAGGGGTTGGATCGGTCCCAGTTGTTGTGCTTTATGCAAGCATTATTATGATACAGTTGATCATCTCTTTATCTTTGTGGATTCAATAAGAGAGTTTGGAAAATTGTATGTGAAGACCTAAATATTACATTGCCACAGGGTTCTGTAAATATGGAGGAAAGTCTGAAACTTTAAGGACTAAAGGCTTTTCATCACAAATTACTGCCTATAAATGCATGTTAGGAAGTCTAGCATATGAGTAACAAGATGTTTTTTGACAATATCTACTCTAATTATCAATATTGGAGTATGAAAGGTGTTAGTTTTTATAAAGAATATTATAAAGGAGTGAATCCGAAAATGCCCAAATCTATATCAGCTCCTAGCCTCACTTTCTCTTCTGCAAATGGGTTCTTTGATGTAGCTTCTTCCTCCGGTTGTTGTGGTTGTAGTGTGACATTAATGATAAACAAATATCATTATTTTAATTTGTGGATGGGTTGTAGGATGGGGAGCAACACAAAGGAAGAACTTGTGGCATTATGGGGACCGCTACAATTTGCTTTCTTAAATGGTATTGTCTCTTTGCAAATCTACAAGGAATCTAAGGTGAGTCATTCAATGGGACAATGGAAGATATATCCTATAGGTGTTGCATATTTCTCATTGGTGTCAATGGATCATAATTTTGATGGCATCCTTTTCAGAGATTTCATTTTCCCATATATCCAGGGTTTTCAACACGAATGATGACCTCCTTTCGAAGTAAGTTGTACATTGTCCAGAGAGATCCATGTTTTTTGAGGAATATATGGATGGATATGTTGTTTTTGTAGTTGTTATGTTAAATTGTTAGTTTATGTATTGGATTGTTAGTGGAGCGGTATGATACAAGCTTAAAGTTTTGAAGTTGTGGTAGTTCTGTTCTTTTTGGGTTAGCTCTACAATAGACTTTTGTGAAGGAATTTGTTGTGATAGTGCATACATGCTCATGTTTTGTATGACTCTCTTGTGGGGGGATTTATTGGAATTGTTTCTCATATGGTGGTAGTATTTTCTGAAAATAGTATCGTTGATGTAATTTTCTTCGTTTTCTATGATTTAATGAAATAGCAAGAAAACAATTCTTTTCTTTTGAAAAAAATGGTAATAATAAAGATTCAAAAATTATAATGGACCAAAAATAATTTTCTTACAATTTAAAAAAAATGATACAAGAATATATTTATTGATATGAAAGAGAAAGATTTAACGTGTATATTTAATATAAAAAATTGTTATATTGAGATATAAAAAGAGAGAGCAAATTTATATATATAGAAATACTATAGATATGATATTATTATAAAATATTATAATGCAAATATAAATATATTAATAATAATTAAAATTATGTTTTGACATATCCACATCTATTTAAGTTGTGAATTATAAATTCTATGGAATTTAGTGAGACTATAACTAGTCAAGATCAATTTTAAATAACAAAAAAATTATAGCTCAAGATATTTGATAGATCCAAAGTCAAGATGGATCTATGATCGTATCTACCTATTAGAATCATAAAGTCCTACATGGATCATGCAAGTATTTTAGGAACTTGAGTCTTCAATTCACACAAAGGATGATATTTTTTATATAATCGAGGAGATATGATCTTTGACCTAGAAGTGACTCGATCACAACATTAAATTTTCTAACTTCAACATCAGGACAATACCACATGGAATCCAAGATGTGGAGTATACGGTTGTGGAGATCCTAGAGAAATTAATTTGTGTCTTTCATATAGACCATTATGGTGACAATTGTGGCTTGAGAGATTCTAAATGCAATTCCAAGGGACCAAGTGAACACTATGGAAAATTCTCCATTCAACAAAGCTCCCTACGTGTTCTCTCAATTGAAGTTGTCTCTCCATAAATTGATCTGTATAAGAATTATATCACCACTAAACCACATAATTGCCTTTGAATCAGGCGGACTATAGGGATATTGAGCTTGCATGAACCAAGGACCAAAATTGCCCCATCAATTTACCTTACCACCAACTCATAATGCACCCAAGAGGAAACTCATACGACTCTGGTTTACCATTTAAATCCAACCTGAGGAGCTGCGTGTGTGCCAAACTCAGACTACTCGGCATCTTCACTTGTCCCATCGTGCCATCATTACAAAAGATGGCAGCCATGTGTCCATTGAGGAGCTAACACATCCCCACTTGACCACGAGCCTTCAGTTATATCATTTTCCCTTGGGAATGAGCGAGAGATCCCTTCTCATCCTTCCTGAATAGACCTCCTTCGTTGTCATTATGATAGGAGATTAGATCATAGGATCGTTCTCCATTAAGGGATTGGAGAATTCCTTCAGGTAATGTCGAGGCCAAACCTTCCAGTTGGTCCATTTCCTTTTTGTTCTCCCTACGGACATGAAAAAATTGTTAGCCCACCAAGGATTCTAAAATATTCCTTATAATCCTTTCATATATGCGATCCAAATTGAGATCCATTAAGGGCATATTGAATTTGAAATCTCTAACTAAGATCCTTGAGTATCCGATGATAATTGCATCCTTGGTTCTTTCTTTAACCAAAGTTTTTATCCCTTGATATAGAACAAGGATCTCTACCATGTTGTTGGTATATCACCCTAAATCCTAGGAGAAATTTTCCTTCACATTACCTCCAAGATCATATAAGATCCCCACACTTATTGCCCCTCATCAAATTCAACTTTTTCAAAAATTATGTTTCACAACTTATTTAACCTCATAAAATACTATAGGTTTATCAAAATTAAGTCATTTAACCAATGCCTTTTATATATTTATGAATTAATTTCAAATCTTAAATGATGTATTCATTTCTAAATTAATAAAACTAATTTTAGATTATCAAACATTGCCCATATTTCTATCGCCTCACAATACTATTAATGTAATCTCTTTTTTATTTTTTTAATCATTATAAATATATATATATAAATTTTTAAGATATCTTCACTAAAACTTTACATATAGTTACTATTACATTACTTTCCCTAAATCTGCTCACATTTCCCAAACACCATAAGCTTTTGGGTGACTATAAATTTATCTATAATATTAAATAAAATAAGTATTTCTTATGATGGATCAAAACACATTCATATAAAATAAGTATTTCTTACTGATGGATCAAAACACATTCTATAGTTATGAAACATTGTTTATAAGTTTTTGTATGATGATTATTAAATTAAGTCATCGAATTCAAATTATGATGTAAAAAAAACATTTTCAAAACTTGTTTACTACTTATTTAATCTCATAATCTCATTATGAAAATATCATGATTGAGTCATTTGACAAATGATTTAAGTTTTCGGCATTTATGAATGGATGTAGAATCTTAAACTATGTATTCTTTTTTAAATTAAAATACAATATTTTTAAATATATTTTAATTAAAATTTCACATATAATTACTATTCCATTACTTTACCTATTTTTTAAATTAAAATACAATATTTTTAAATATATTTTAATTAAAATTTCACATATAATTACTATTCCATTACTTTACCTATTTTTTCTCACATTTCCCGAATGCCTTGAGGTTTTGGGTATCTATGAATTTATCAATATTAATAAAAGATGTATTTCTTGCGAATGGATCAAAACACATTCTAAATTATCAGACATAGTTTATAAGTTTTGTATGATGATTATTGAATTATATATATTAATTCATCAAATTCTATGTTTTCAAAAATTATGTTCCATTACTTATTTAATCTTATTAAAAATAACATGTTTATCATGAGTAAGTCATTAAACAAATGCTTTAAGTTTTATCATGATTAAGTCATTGAACAAATGCTTTAAGTTTTTGGGCATTTATGAATGTATGTAAAATCTTAAATAATGTATTTATTTTGAAACTGATCAAGCAAATCGAGTAATTAATTGTGTTGAGTATGAGATTATATTTTTGTGGTGTTTGTTAAATCTAGTTGGTTGTGAGATACTTTTTCCAACTATGATATCTTATTTATGTGTATATAGTTGAGATTCTTTCATGAATTTGTTGTGTTGTTGATGAAAAACTTCATGTATAAATATGTGCTTGACTTGAATAATAAAATAATAGAATAGTTTTGTTTGTATAATTTATTTCTTTAAGTTAGTATCAGAGTTGGTTTCTTTGGGTGGGAGGGCTCAAAATATGTAAGTGTGTGAGACTAGGCTTTTTGTGTGTGTGTGAATATATGACTACTTTACTACGTGGATTTTGAGAGCACGTATATGTTTTTCTCCAAGTGTTCATTTACCGGAGTGTCCCAAAGTTGCTAAACAGAATTTGCATGATTGTATTTGTGTGAATCCATTGGCTTATTTGCTCATTTAGGAGAATCAAATTTATGGAAAGAGGCACCATTTGTGAGAGGAGCCTCTTATGGTGGTTTAGAGTCTATGCCAAGGAATTGGTCCACTGATAGATCATGCTTCCATTGGTGTGCTATTTTGTCTTAAGTGAAACTGATCGCTATTTTTTGAAAAGGAGATAGCTTCCTGGTGACTGATTATATATATTTGACGTGTACTCCCCCATATTCCATAATCGAATAACAAACAACATCGCAACAATCAAAACAACAGTGATATGTCATTTGATTTTATGCATAGGGGTCACAACCTGTTCGTGGGCGCATTCGTTTCCGATCTTTTTCCCCTTTTTTTTCCCAAATTTGTGTCACTGCAATTGTGGTATTTTGTAGTCTAGTGTTTGGGCCAAGAATCAAATATGGTGATTCTCTCCAATCAACATATATCAACGACAAATCTTGCAAATTTCACTTATTGTGGGTAGCTACAATTGTTTCATTAGCAACACTCTTTGAAGTAATACAAGTATGTTAGATTTATTTTTAATTTCTGAAATCAATAAATAATGAAGAACCTCTCATATTTTAGAATAGGGTAACATGATCGAAGAGTTTATGTTTCTTAACAAATACAACGATCTAAGTATATTCGCAATAACACTGCTATTAGGTTGTAAATACACTCTGTGTACTTGTGAGATGAAAGTAGTCATGTTGTACATGACTCAATTCTGGATACATTCAATATCTAGACTGGTTTCATATATAACTGGAAAATGTAACGAGCTATGTATCTCAACAGATGGAAGTATGTCAATAGAATGATTCAATATCTAGACTTTTTTTTAACAAATACATTGAGCTATGTATTTTGGCAGATATAAGCATATAGAATTGTTAGTCATTAAAAATATGAAATTGATGGTCATAAGCAATTATATCTTTAATGAATCAAGTGGTAGCTCGAATGAATGGTTGTGTGAAAGAGTGTAGTCTATGAGACTTCGGAAGTGGATAGAGATGTTGACGAAGACTATACCAAACAGATATGACAAAGATAGGAGATCAAAGCCAAGTACTTTTTAATGGAGTGTGTTGGGGTAATTAACGCTTGCTTGTCTTGTCTTGAGTGTGAGATTTTATTATTGAGGGTTTGTTAGATCTAGTTGGTTGTGAGAGATCTTCTCCAACTATCAAATCCTATTTATGTGTGTGGTTGAGATATTCCTTCATGACTTTACAATATTGTTGAGAGAAAACTTTATGTATAATATGTGCTTGATTGAATAGTAAAATAATAGAATAGTTTTATATGTACAATTTGTTTTTGTAAGTATTTGGGGTTATCAAACTTTGTCCATGAGTCATTGGGTAGTTATTTAGAACTCTTAGGTCATGTTTTCTAATCAATCAAATTCAAAATTTTCAAAAATTATTGCGTTGAAGAGGCACATTCTACAACCCAGTAGGGGGGGTATGTGTAATTTCTTCGTGCTCATCCTAGAGGCGACACGTGTTTTTTATTAAAATAATAAAATATTATAAAAACAACATGTTGACTCAACTTATATTTAAAATATTTATAACGGCATATAAATAAAACTACACAAATTAGATAAATTAAAACCATAAACATTGCATTACATACTTCCTCAACATTTCCACTCTTAAAAGGGGTTTGCAACTATTTAAAATATTTAGAACTCCTTATAAATAAAACTACACAAATTAGATAAACTAAAACCATAAACATTGCATTACACACTTCCTCAACATTTCCACTCTAAAAAGAGTTTGCATCTCAAGTAATTTGATCCTTCTCGACACTTAATAAATCCTTTTTAAAATGAATCTATGTTGATATATCTACAATTTATTCAATCACATAAGTAAACAATATACATGTCATGATTAAGTTTTTTAATAATCATTAATTTTATTAATATTTTAAATTAAAATGATATATAATAAAAAAATTGTTTTAAATTAAAACGATATATTAAAAAATTATAACATCTTATATCCTTCTTAATGATCCTCTCGATATGATATTGTGTTATCATATCGAAATTATTATAACATGCTATTTTATAAATGTTTGTGAACAATATGACAAAATAATGTAATGCGAAAAATGGAATAAATGTAATGTGGGATTTCCAAAAATGACCATAGGCCATCATAGTTTACACTATAGATATCTATGGACATTAAAATATCTATGACCATAGGCCACTATAGTTTACACTATGGACATTAAAATATCTATAGATACACTTTACAAATGTAATGTGGGATTTCCAAAAATGACCATAGGCCATCATAGTTTCTATATGCCATGTGACATGATGTGTGTCACAATAACCCATAAAGATTACAAAATAAATCCAAGCATGTGATCATGATCTTGAATGTAGAGTGATGCTTTTTAAAAATTAAAAAAATGTTTGTTTAGTTGGTGATGGCATTGTACTGCAAGTGTTTTATGAGTGTTTTAAGTATTTTTTAGCCTTGTGTGTTTCATGTGGGTCACTTGTGCTTGTGTTATTTTTTACCTTAAAAAAATCCAAAAATGTCTATTTAATTGGTGACAATGAAGTGTTATTAAAAAATTCAAAATGTTTATTTAATTGATGGCAATGGAGCGTTATTAGTGTCTTATCAATATGTTGTTAATGCATTGTGAATGCTTAAACTTTTTAATGTCCTATGTTACATGTGGGTCACTTATACTTATACTTATGTGTTTGGAGTTTGGCCTATCTCCAGATTTTGCCAAGTACAAATGCAATTTGTATAGTTTTAATTGAATATGTAATTACATTAACTATAACACTTTTAATTGAGAAAGTATAATTTAAATATGGGGAATTGAATATATTAATTTTAATATTTAATTAAAATTTTGTTAAATAAAGTCAATTAAAAAATATACAAGTAATAATATAAAATTAAATTAAATTAAAAATTAAAAATTTACAATTTAATGAAAACAATAATTAAAAAATATTTAAATATATATAACATAAAATTTATTATATTTTTGGATATATAAATATTTAGCTAATTACTTATTGACTTATTAATTCATTTATAAGAACACATTTTAGTTTGATTGGTATATGAAATTTGATAATAAAAAAATTATATGGTTTAAACCCTTTAGTAATTCCAAATAACACTTTCATATTTTCTTATTTTGTTTTCCTTATTTTAATTCAACAACTTTATTAAGAAGTATTAAAGTTTTAGTGTAATATTCCTAGTTAAGATTTTTGGTTGTTTAATGTAAATATTTAACTTCTTTAATATAAAATTATAAACTAGCTTTGGAGGTGGCAACACATTGAAGAGAAAGGGGACTGGTAAATTCACCAAAGGGAAATTGACGGGGGTTAACCCTGTTAAATTTATAAGACTATTTCAATCTTTTGTTAAGCTAATCCTTTGTTAAACCTTGTTTAACCTCTAAATTCTGTTTATTTTGCTAAGTTTGATTAAAGGGGTGGTTAAAGGAGGATTAGGTGGGAAGTAAATGGTGACAATGGACACGTTGTTGAATGGGAAATAGTGTCCATGCAAGGTGATGGAATCAAGCCTGGGAAACCAGGCTCGATCTTATGAGAAAAAAAAGAGGGATGGGGGGGCGGGGGGGATGATGAATTGTGCAACAGAGGAAAGGAGTGCACAACGAAAAAGAGTTGCATGGACTGCATGGAGGAGAATGACAATGTAAGGGAGATATGTATGGATAAACTGTGTGTGTGTTGAAGCCTCAAGATCGACACACATATCTTGGTGGAAAAGCGTCAGTCTGTATGAACCAATTTCATTTCCCCTTGTCTAATTATGTTAGCTGATGCTTGACAATGGTGTGGTGGTTAGTTTAATGATGAATTATGCATGAACTGCTCTGTTGGAGCTCCTGGGTGTTGAGTAAGCAATGATGAGTTTCACTGTGGTGTTATTGGAGGGAAACTAGAGTGGGAATTGTGTGGTTTGACTTGGATTTGACCATAGCCATTTTCTTGAATGTCTGAATACATGTTTTAGTTCCCTTGGATTGGGAATGTGGCCAATGATATTTTCTTGAGTTGGAAATAGTTCTAAATCCCTATGTTTGGGAGTGTGGCCGAATTTTATTTCCTCAGTTGGAAACAGATTCTAAATCGTTGTGTTTGGGAGTGTGACCAAATGAATTTTTTAGAGTTGGAAAGAGATTCAGATAGAGGGGACTATCTACTAAGTGTTGAAATAATATAGGCTTAATAGAGACCTACGGTTGGGTGGAGAGTGGTAGCCATGAAGCCAATTGTTCATTGTGTAAAAATTCAGATAAGTGTTCATGGATCGATAGAAATTAATAAATCGTTTAAGTGTGAATGTGAAATATAATTTATGTATGCATGTTAGTATGTTGAATGTGTTAGAAAGATGAAATAATGATAAATGAATGCATAAGTTTAAGTTTTTACCATGTTTCATTTTCAGTACTTGATGTTGTCTCGCTTGAAAGACTATTGAAGTCTTGGAGGAAGTTATGTTTTGTTTAAAAGGCTATTAAATGCTCTGTTTGTGAGTTGTTTGTTGGTTAAGGCCTTGTTAAATGGACTACATGGCTGTAACATGATATTGTTATCCAAGTCCTGTTAATTGGTTAGTGAATTCTATTAAGGAATTAGAATGTTATGTAAGAATAATCAAATAGTAAAGTTACTCTTTAAAGACTTTGATAAATCTATGTTTAAGAGATGATGTGACAATATTTGAGTTATGCTCTTTTGTGAGTTGTGGTGATGCTATTTTTGTGAGTTGTTATGATGTTGAAGGCATGTCTAGTTAGACTTGATGGCAAAAGCATGCCATTGCTTTCCCATTCTTGCTAATTTGGTTAAAGGTGCAGGAGCATGTTGTATTCTTGAGTTTTGAATGGTTTTGGAACAAGTATTTATCATTGAAATAAAAAGGAAGTTCATATTTCCTTGAGTTGTTTATACTTGGATACATTATGTGGTTGCATGTCTTTAGCCTGTATGGTTGTAACACTCCAAAAATCACAAAAATTTAAAAATTTTCCGTGTGACATTTAATGCCAAGTCATAGCTTAATAATGTTAGTTTTAACAACTAACAGTTAGCATTCTTGAATAACTGAAACTAGAGACTGTAAAATTTATTTACTAACTTAAAACACAAAGATCACTAACAACATTACTTCTGTTGTTGAAATTTTTAAGTAGTGAAAGTTAAAGAGTTGGTGACTAAATGAATTCAACTTGATTGTTTTATTTACAGCAAGTGCAAGATTATGATAGTTGTTTCTTGTCTTAGTGATGGGGCTTGAGGTTGGCCTGAGGCTTACTTAGCTTTATCAAAGCCCATGCAGAAAACAATGCTTACACATGTTTTACAGGTAAACGTTCTTCCAAGTTACGAGGTAGAATGCTAAAGCTCTGAAGACTATAAAAGTAAGTTAGGAAGAAAAGTCTTACAATACTTTTTGTCTTTATTAATCAAAAGTGTAAGATACACCTGGTTCTATAACCATAATTATTTAGGTAGCAAATTTTGATTTTGATTACAAAATTATTTGTTTAGCAATACATTATACAACAGGATTGTATTTAATCAACAACCTTGCTTTTAGTTGTTCTATAAAACAAAAAGGCTTGAATACATATTTATTTAGTTTTATAACTATGTAATTTAACCAGCTAAACTTTCTAGGTATTACCTAAATACTATAATATCATTACTATAATCATTTACCCATTATATATTAACTTACAATTGTAAGAACTATCCTTATTATGCATAGACTATAACTTAAAACTAGCTTGAAAACATCTTCATATTATAATATCTTTTGTTTATCTATTGCAAAAGGGATTTGCATTAAAATTTACCAATCCAAGCATGGTTAAAATAGGTAATAAGTTTGCAATTGCAACCATACTCATCTAGACAAAAATCATCAAGCACAACAAAGGGCTTGTTTAAAATGTTTAACCTATATCATAAATTAGTTAAAAAACCTAATATACTTTCCTCGAAATGTCCTTCAATGTTAAACGATATAATGACATGAAAATTAAAATAATAACAATGTAACTATCGTTATTTCATGCTGTGGCAGGGTTAACTATATCAACGCGTAAGAGAAAATCGCTTCTAGAGGAGTCCATGTGGTGAAAAGTCAAAGGAGGAAGGGTTTTAGTGTGAAAACCCTAACTCAAGATATTTAAAGTCTATTCCAAAAAAAGCTCGACCTCATTTTACTATTTTACTTTGGGAGAGTGAGAGTGGGCTAACAGGATTCGGCCTTCTCTGGAATTCTGCAACGAAGTCTTTTACAGTTCCAAGGTTTAGTTTTTCACCATCGTTGAGCTATTCATGGTGGTTGCAGTCTTAAGGCTTGGGTTTAACCAATCTCTCAAACTCGACCTCAGTCGTGACAACTGCAGATTTTACATTCTAGCTTCTCGCAGTAACTATGAACTGAATATTTCCTTGTTCTCGACATTCGAGTCGTGGTTCTCTTTGTATTTTCAAAGCGTTGTCACGGTGGGGTTTCTATTTTCACATCACAACCGTGATCTCATAAATTACGAGGCAAACTTTTCTTTATCTCCTTCGGTATTTTATTTCTTTTGATAATCTGTAAGTGTATCAAACTTAACACTAACAGCTTGATATTGTGTGTTCGTTTGTGGTCGTAGGTGAAATCTCACCCAACACATAACTGAAGGTGGAAGCATCTCACTCGAAAATCTTCAGGGTTTGAATTGCAAGGTGTACACACGATGGCTTGGGTAAGCCTCGTTTTCACACCCTGAGGTTCTCTTCAACAATGATAAGTGTGTCCATGATGGCGAGGGTGTGTGGAATTATTACAACGTTGATGGAGTGTTTCATGGCCGAGTCTGTTGTTTGTTGTTTTTAAACTTTGAAGAAGTCATATGGCTCTAGAAAATTTAAGTTAAGGTGTTAATAAATAATATAAGGTTTGAAATCTAGTTTTATTTTAAACTCTAACTTATGAAGTGACATCTACCTCGGCCCTACACTTAGTTTAGAAGAATCATCAATGGATTTGGTTAAGTTTTTAAGCATTACGGTTCCAAACAAAAAAGATGAGTGTTAGGCTGTAAAAATTACTTTGTTAAACTTTAATGTAATAAGAGGAACTCTCTCGTCCCTTTCCAAGGTTTTGAAAATTGTTAATGGTTAAGTTATATTACAACAGAATGGCTCTAAACGTTATGGCGACTAATTGTTAAAAGGATAAAGAAAACTCTATTTTAAAAGACTCTGTCTATACTTGTGTAAATTTTGCTTCGGCCAAGACTGGGTAACTCCAGTTGGCAAATATTTATTTTAATTTTAAAAATAAACATTGTACTAAAACCAAACAATAACCCAGGTGTCACAACCCCAAATTTTCACAAAAATTTAAAATTTTGAGATAACGACAAATGCTAAAACCTGCGGTTTACTAACAGCTAAAGGTTAGCAATAAAAGAAACAGTCAAGTGATTAGTTTTACAAAATCTCAATTATGTTAACTCAACAGTTCTCTTTTGTAACAAGAATAAGGTTTACTTGCGTATTGTTTTATTTCAGTTTGCTGATGAGTCTCTTCATGTCAAGTAGGTGGAATCTAACTTTTGAATCCAGGGCTTACTTAGCATTTGTGCTAACGCTGAAGATTACTGGTCCTTACAGGTTTACATGTATGATCGAACAAGTAACATTTTTAAAAATTCTTAAAGTATCCAGCAGTGTTTTATTTGCAATTATAAAGCTTAGTAATTAAGTTGCTAAATTCCAAACAACTTCCTTGAGGTAAAACCATTTGGCTTCCTTCAGTTTTTCTTGTAATAAACTTTAGAAGTACGCAGCGACAGTAAGATATGTTTGTGGCTCTAAAATTATAATCTCAGTTACAAAGTACTTCTACTTTAGTGTGCATAACTTGAAATGTTATAATGGTTGTTTTGTCAGTATGTAAACAATAATATATTATCTTATCTATGTAACAATTGTTCAACATTTCGCTTCTGCGAGGAAACTTACAGGCTTTAACCTTCTTGTCATTAAAAGTTTGATTTGTGCTAACAACAACAAAAAACATAATGCTTTCTCACAAGAAATCAATGTTTGCCTATACTTCTTAACTTCATGTCAAACCATGTGGTTCTAATAATTCTGGACTCAAGTAGGATCATTCCTATTCAATTTCTTAATTTTCTATGATACTTCTCTTGTATTAAATTACTGTCTACAAACAGTTTTTATGAGATTGATGCTTTCGAAACAGGTCGACTTTCTAGTTATTTTGTATAATTCTGTAACCACTTTACTAACCAATAGACATGGTGAATCATTAGTAAATACCAAGTTGAGTCACAACCAAAATCCATCAAAGTTTTGTCGCTCTGAACTATGTAAAAGAATTTCATAAAAGTGTCTTTACAAAACACTTTGTCAACATCATAGTTTTGTTACCAGTTCATTTATTAGTTCATAGATGTCTTATAAACATGCATAAACAAATTTTTTTGTTAGACACTCCAGTCTATAATTAATTTAAGGTCATAAACAAGTTTTAAAAAGAGTTTATGATTCTACACAATACTACATTGTTCCACTTATAAATGTTATAACTGGAGTTGTCGTTTTACAAGAGATTAACCATGCCTAGACTATAATGTTTCTACATAAGAAAACTATAGTTGTTCGGTGGTTGTAAATATTTAACTTAAGCTCTCCCATATAATATATGACCTCTATCCAAATCAAGGTCAAGGTTTAAAGGAAAGCAAGGGTTACCAACATTCATATTGTATTAACGATGTTATAATATAATAAACATAAGGTTAATGATGAAATAAGTTCTATGCATGAACGATTTCGGGCATTTACCAAAGTTTAAAGGTGTCACTTCTTGCTAGGTCAACATAAATCATATCGTTGATATTCTAACACTAATCTAGCATATGATATGATGAACGGTGTAATCGATTTACAAGGAAATAATTTGGTTGATGATATAGTTTATACCTCGTTTCAATAATTAAATAATTGGTTATTATTGTATGCAGGCGACTATAGAAAACGATCCACTGCATGGTATGATTTAACGTGACCACGTGGTCTTCTCCTGACCAAGCGTGGAAGATATAAGAACCACTGTAACCCTAACCCTTTTCATTTCTCCTTCGCAGTTTACACTGGCCCTTGAGGCTGCTCTGCTTGGTTTTCATGGCAGCCGTCAGTCATCTTCTGCTCCAGTTGTCTTGAGTCTTGGGTTAGCATTTCCTTTGCCTCCGGTATTTGCTTTTAAAGCCATTCTTAGTGGCTGTGAGTTCTCACTCTGCAAGATTTGTTGAGTCTATTGTTGCCCTTGGCTTGCTATCTGCTCAATCTTCCTTTCATCGTCCTCATGGCTCGCCATTGCGTGAGGTTTAGTCTTACAGGTTGTTGGGTCTATATTTTGCAAAGCATGTTGGTGACAGTACTTTTACGAGACTGTTCGTCGTTTCAATTGATAGGTAAAAAAATGTTTTTAGTGTTCATTTAAATTGTAGCAGGTGTTTATACTGTTACGGTAGCATAAACAATTCTTAAGTTGTTTATTTTCTGACCTCTTTCTTTAAAACTCCTTGCAGGGGGCTCGCGACTATATACATTCACGGTGGAGGAAGTATACAGACAGTTTGCAAATGCCATGGCTTGTGGATTAATACGGGTAAGCCCTGTGGTCCATGTGTTGGGTTTTACCCTACTTGTATCAGGGTGGTCATTTGGAATAACCCAGGGTTTGGGGAAGCCTTCCTAGCCTCGCCATAATTTATGTGGTCTCTTTTACAGGTCGTTTGTTGATGTACCCAAGTTTCAAACCCTCGCTAGTCGATGGGTAAACTCGGTTTTAAACTGAGCAATGTAAAGTAGTTTTGTTTTGATGTTTGGCTTACGGCTTGTTTAAAATTTAAACAATAGCTCTCCTGTAAAGACAGTTCTATCTTCAAGCTTGTCTTGATTTATTGTAATGCTTAACATTATGCTCTGTGTACTCCGGGTTTTTTATCCTTCTCGACTATAAGCAAAGTTTTGTGCTCTGCTTAATGTACTCTGTAAAAGTTTATAATTAATGTTTTTAAGACTGATACATATAGTCATAGTTTAGTTATAATTCTTGTTCGTTTTTTCTCAGAGTTACGAGCTAGGGTTTATCCTGTGGAAACCCTCGTTTTAAAACAAATTATTCTACTTAATTTTTTTACAATTTCTAATACTTATTTAGTTTTATTGTTAACTAGTATTACAAAGTATTGTGGAAATTCTAGTTTATAATAATTACCACTGTCTTTTTGTTTGTCTTTAAGGGACTGTAAGTAATTTATAATAACCTAGTTATTTAATGGTTACATAATCCAATTAATTTGGTTTATGACTTCAATGTATTGACATTTGTAATTGTAATATATATAAGGGTTTTAACCCTGTCTTTCGCTTTTATAGATACACCATGTTTGTAAAAATAGAAAGGAACAGTTCTTTTATAGGTATACATTTTGTATATGTTGTTCATTATTGTATTTTATCTCTGTGTAATGAATTTAATTTGTTCTTTTAATGATTAAAAAGAAATAATATTATTGTTTATCCTAGGTTACTACTGTAATGGATTTGCATAAAAATAATACTGGTATATTTCTGCTCAGAAATATGAGCTAGGGTTTTTACCCTATTTAACTTTTGTAATAATGATTTTTGTATTGTTATTTTGTTAAGTTCGATTACTATCAAAAGGTTTTAAGATTATTTTAATGGCTCAAAGAATTCCAGGTTAGGGTTTATGGAAATAATCTTTGTTTTCTTTCTTATTTCTTCAATTTGTTAAAAGAATTATTAATTTATAAACGATACTGTTTATGTTAATATTATTATCTACGAATTTACTGTATTTTATTAAGTACGTATTTGCACATATACTTTATTAATAAAGACTGAGAACAGTCTATAATAGTTTAGTTTATTCAAATAGGATTATTTTTGTAAGCTTGATAAAAAGAATTGAGGAATTTCAAACCTGTCATTACTCTTTTACATATAATTTGTCTATAAGAGTTTAAGAACAGTTCCTTGTTAATAATACTTTAAGCATAGGTTACTAATGTATTTTATTTATTTTAATTCTAAGGAAAAGAATACTGTGAGAGTTATTAAGTTCTTTATTAATATATTCCTTATCTTGAATTAGTTTGTCTTTAGAATTTAATTAGGTTACCAATCCTTACTTAGGGTTCAAATAGTTGCAGGTTAAATTAGTTGTTAATATTAGGAAATGATATGAACTAACAGAACCATATTTAAACCCTTACTTAACATAAATAAATAAGCATTGTATCTACGATTTTTCTATTTTCTCTATTTCAGGTTAGAAGTATAGTTTGTAAAAGAAAGTACGGTGTAAAAGAATAACTTGCATACTTGAACACATTGCTATTAATAAAATAATATCACCATTTCTTTTTCTAGCATTCTTAATACACATTCTGGTTTTAACAATAACCTAACTAAGCAGATTAATATTCTTTTCTGGAAGCAACTATCTACAAAAAGAAAAGATTCCAACACTCTGAAAAACATAAGTAACTCTATTCATTTCAGATTCCTATAATATCTTCATCCATTTTAAACACACTACTTGTGCTAGAGTACGGTCTGGTTCATTCCAGACGGGGAAAAACACAGGTAGGATTATTTTTCATCAAATACAGATTCAACATTCAAACAACTAAATATTTCAAGCTTAACAGTTCACTACATAACATATAAATCATTCATTATTCATTCATTCTCAAATATAAACTTTTAACACAGTAAATAAAGACTGTAGAACCTATTTTAAGTTATATGACAACAGCGTTGGGAGGCCGTTCCTCCCTACCAACTCCTGTAGAGCGCTCAAACAGTGACTTCTCAGGACCCCCGAGCCTGTTCCTGGTCTCCTTGGCCGAGAACTAGTGGAGCAAGCAACAAAATACTAGTCCAATGACTCAGTACTAAGTCTGCACTCAGCAGCAAGATCTTTCAGCTGAAAAGCTATACTGGATCACTTCCTGCAGTTTACCCCTCAAACACCTTCCACAAATTCTCTTCCTAATGAAATCCTTTGAAGTACATTCACCTGAATGATTCTCCTCCTGCAATGATTAGCCTCAGCTCTCTTCAATGGGCATTTTTATTAAGATTGCCTAGGTCTTTTTGGGTTAGTTGTCATTAATTGAGCCACCTGCTCTGATCCCACTTTCTTGGGGGATTATGACCCCAAATGTAGGGAGGTTTCCACCTGCAACATTGGAAGTGTTTGAGGATGCTGCCACTTGTCTATTTGCTATCCACCTAGTCTCCTCCACCAACTTGACCAGTAACACTCTTTTTAACAACTCTCCCAAGCTGTTGTCTCCACTTTTATTTATTTATAATTAAAATATTCAAAATTACATTCAATATCCTTGACTCTGTCGAGTCATCATTTACAACTTAGCATAAAATTTAACATAATGTCTTGGAACAAAATCAAATAAGATAATATTATTTTGCAAAATTGGGGCATGTGACATACACACCCCCTTAGAACATAACATCATCCTCGATGTTATTTATTCTTCATCCTCAGAATTTCCCTGGAATAGAATTTGATATGCATCTCGCATTTTACATTCCAATTCCCATGTGGCTTCCTCTAGACTAAGGTGCTTCCATTGCACCTTCACCTGTCTAATGGTGTGGTTCTGAAGTGTAATCTCCCTCCTCCCGAGGATACAGTCTGGTTCCACCAGAAATTCTCCTTCTGGTTCCACTTGTACAACATTCCAACTAACAACATGAGTAGCATCATGAACATATTTCTTTAAAATAGAAATGTGAAAAACATTATGTACTCTTAAATTAGGTGGTAATGCTAATTGATAAGCTACTTGTCCAATACTAGACAAAATTTCAAATGGGCCACAGTAACGAGGTGCCAATTTTGCACAACTCCCTAATCTTAGAGAGCTCTTTTTGGGCCTTGCCTTGATGAACACATGTTCACCTACCTGAAACTCCTTTGGAGTTCTTTTTAAGTCTGCTTGAATTTTCTGCCAATCCTGTGCCACTTTCATATTTCCCTGCACTTGTTTTACGATTTCTTCCATTTCTTTTAACAATTATGGACTTAATACCAATCTATCTACTGGATTACTCCAAGACATAAGAGTTTTACATTTCCGTCCATATAAAATTTCAAAAGGACTAAATCTGGCTGATGTCTAATAATTATTATTATAAGCAAATTCTACTAGATGTAAATAGTCCTCCCATTTACCAGGCTACTCTTTCACATACATTCTTAATAGATCTTCTAATACTTGGTTTACCCTTTCAGTTTGTCCATCTGTTTGAGGATGGAAAGAAGTACTAAAATTTAATGTGTGTGTTTAACCCTTTAAACAAATACTTCCAAAAGTTTCCTGTAAACTTAGGATCTCTATCCGAGATTATGACTTTTGGTACTCCATGTAATCGAAAAATCTATTTTAGAAAAATATCAGCTATGTTTGCAGATTTGTAAGTAGTTTTAACAGGTATAAAGTGAGCTACTTTGCTTAACTTATCAACTAATACCATGATTGAATCATTATGATTTTGATTTTTAGGCAGTCCAGTAATAAAATCTAGACTAATTATCTCCCATTTCCAGCTAGGGATGGGTAAAGGCTGAAGTAAACCAGCTAGGTGTTGATGTTCAGTTTTTACCTGTTGACATGGAAAAACACCTAGCAATATATTCTACTACTTTAGTTTTCATATTTGACCAGAAATACTCTTTTCTGAACATGGTTATAGTCTTTTGATAACCTGGATGACCTGAATATGGTGTTTTATGAATTTCATCTAGAATTAACAGCTTAACTTTAGGTACGTTAGGTACATACATTCTATCTTTATATAGTAAAAATTCTTTTTTATTTAAACTGTAACATTTAATTAATTTTTCTGTTGGATTTTCTTTATCTTTAGCTTGCAATTTCTAGTAAATTTTATCTTGTTCTATTCCTTCTTTAAGCTAATCATCTAAGTCTGAAACATAGGTGTTGATAGTTGTTGCAAAATTCAGCCTTGCGTTTCTACTTAATGCATCAACAACTTTATTTTTTTTACCTTTTATATGTTGGATTTCAAAATCATACATGCTTAAGAAAGCTAACCACCTAGCTTGCATGGCATTTAAATTTGGTTGATCTAAAAGATACTTCAATCCTTTATTGTCAGTCATTAAAACAAATTTTCTGCCAATTAGGTGATGCCACCACATCTTTAAGGTGTGTATTACAACTCCTAATTCCAAATCATATGTTGCATAATTCTTTTCATGAACTTTTAACTTTCTAGACTCATAGGCAATAACATGCCCTTCTTGAGTCAGAACACCACCTAAGCCATCATTACAGGTGTCAATGCACACTACAAATTCTTTATTAGGATCTGCTATTCTTAAAATACGTGCGCTGGTTAATAAAGTTTTTAACTTTTTAAAGCTTTCTTCACATTTCTGATTCCAGTCGAATTTTTTTCCTTTCTTCTGCAAGGAAGTTATCGGATTTTCTATCCTCGAAAAACCTTTAATGAACCTCCGGTAGTAACCGGTAATGCCCATGAAAGAGCGAACATCTGTCACATCCTTAGGAACCGGCCAGTCTTCGATTTCCCTTATCTTTTTAGGATCTACGAAAATTCCTTCCTTAGTCACCACATGACCTAAATACTGAATCTTATCCTTGAAGAAATCACATTTACTAAACTTTGCGAAGAGTTGATGTTCTCGCAACTCTTGCAAAACAATTTTTAGATGTTCTTTATGTTCTTCTTCAGTTTTTAAATAGATTAGAATGTCGTCGATAAACACGACCACAAACTTATCTAAATATGTATGCATCACGTTGTTCATTAAACACATGAAGACAGCTGGGACATTGGTAAGCCCGAATGGCATTACGACAAATTCGTAATGACCATATCTTGTTCTAAAAGCTATCTTAAAGATGTCTTCATCTTTAATCCTCACTTGATGATATTCAAACCTTAAATCTATTTTCAAAAATACCGTGGCTCCACATAGTTGATCAAACATATCATCTATGCAGGGCAACGGATATCGATTTTTGATAGTCAGCTTGCTTAACTGACGGTAATCTATGCAAAGTCGCATAGTTCTATCCTTATTCTTGACGAAGATGGCAGGTGCCCCCCAGGGAGACACACTTGATAGAATATACTTTTTATCAATTAATTCTTTTAATTGAGATTTTAATTCATTAAGTTCCAATATGTTCATTCGATACGGGGCCTTTGAGCTAGGTATTGCACCTGGTACCAGTTCAATGGTGAAATCCAATTCCCTTTTTGGAGGTAATCCCAGAATTTCTTCTGGGAATACATCAACATATTCTTTTAAGACCGGTATGTCTTCCACTTTTAACTTATCTGTTTTAATTATACTTTCCTCGTCAATAATCGTTACTACATAAGCTTTACATCCCTTTCTAACAGCTCTTTTAAGTTGTAAAGCAGAAATCTGCCTTACAGTAGTTCTTCTAGGAATTCCTTTAACACTTACTGGTTTTTCGTCACTGTTTAAACATGTGAAGGTTTTATCATAACAATTTAGAATTACTCTATGTCGTTCTAACCAGTCCATACCAATCAGCAAATCATAAGAACCAAGAGGCAAAACATTAAGTTTAACAACAGTTTCAAAATCATCCATAACTAATGCACATTCTTTCACAAAACAAGCTACTTTTCTTTTAGCACCAGTGGCTAACTGAACTAACCATGAATTCTCAAACTTATCAACAGATAACTTACACTTTTCTACTATTTGGGGTGCAATATAACTAAGACTTGATCCTAGATCAATCAAAATAGTTACAGGGGTCTGATTTATCATACCTTCTACTTCCACCATGGAAGTCTGATATTCAACTTGTCGGTTCTCCGAGGTTGTGTTGATTCTAGGCATACTCCTTGCTAGTTCCCCAACGGTCATCTCCTCATGTATGGTATGAATATTGCTAACAGTCTTCTTCCGGTTTGGACAGACTAAAGCATAGTGTGGACCATTACACTCCCAGCACTTGATAGGATCTTTGCACTCAAATTTCTTGGTAAAGTTTCCATGATTATTTGCAAATTCCTTACCTTTAGAATTATTCTAATTGTTGGGTGTATTGTTTCTATTTCCTTGGAAATTCTTGTTATTAGGATATTTTTTGGCCTTATTGTTTTTGAAATTTCTGTTAGGCACAAAATCCTTCTTCTTTTGTTCAAACTAATTATTATTTTTCTTAGCTTTCCAGTTGTCCAAGCCTTCTTTCTTTCAATTTTTCTCAAAACAGAAGTTAGCTTTTCTCATAGCTTCCTCCAAGGTCTTTGGGTTATCATATTCAATTCTATCTTTAATATGATAAGGTAGACAACTAAGGACTCGTTGTACCTTTGGTTTCTCATCTACAAGGTATGGTACATACCTAAGTAGACTTAAGAACTTGTTGTTCAGATCCTTCATTGTCATTGATCCTAACTTCAGCTCATAAAACTCTTTCTCTCTCTCCTCATAATACTGCTCATACATGAATTTATTTTTGAAATACCTCTTAAAGGTACTCCAGTTAACATCTTTCTCTTTTATTCCCTTAACTCTTTTCAAGTCCTGCCACCAAATGTCAGCCTTTCCTGAGAGGTTATATATAGCCATTCTAGCCTTTAACTGGTTAGAATAATTATATATTTGGAAGTACTTCTTCATCCCAGATAACCAGGATTCAACTTCCTCCCTCTTCTCAGTCTCTCCATTAAAGGTTGGTGGTTTTATCTTTTTGAATTCCCCGGAAATTTCCTCATAAGGTTTGTATTTCCTCTTTTTAGTGTACAGATTATCATCACTACTGTCACTAGTAGTATGGTAATTTCGTTGTTCGCCAAACACTTCAAAAGACAAACTACTTTCAGTTTTTCTATGTTTCATCTTTTCAGATTTACGTTGATGACTGGCATCTTCTGATTCTGATATTCTACCCCTACTCTCAGTTTGAAACTTTTCAGTTAGGATTTGATTCAGCTCTTCTTGAGCCCTCGGAATCCTTTCATTTTCTCGCTTTACAGACTCCATTTCAATTTTTAAGTCTTTGACAGTTTGTAACAACTCTGAGGAATTGGTAGTTAAATCCTCTGGTATAAGATATCTTGGTAAATTTCCTGTTTTAGTAGCTGGAGACTCCTCCTCTGCATACTCTTACAGCCTTTCCATACCTGCCTGTTAAACTTCAGAAAACAATTCTCTGTTGAATAACATTTAAAATAAAGTACGTCAGCATAATAATTTAATTTACTGTTTCATGAAAGCTAGTTGGGCCTCATCAAGGCCTAGTGTTTGAACCTGGCTCTGATACCACAAGTCACAACCCCAAATTTTCACAAAAATTTAAAATTTTGAGATAACAACAAATGCTAAAACCTGCGGTTTACTAATAGCTAAAGGTTAGCAATAAAAGAAACAGTCAAGTGATTACTTTTACAAAATCTCAATTATGTTAACTCAGCAGTTCTCTTTTGTAACAAGAATAAGGTTTACTTGCGTGTTGTTTTATTTTAGTTTACTGATGAGTCTCTTCATGTCAAGTAGGTGGAATCTAACTTTTGAATCCGGGGCTTACTTAGCATTTGTGCTAACGTGGAAGATTACTGGTTCTTACAGGTTTACAGGTATGATCGAACGAGTAACGTTTTTAAAAATTCTTAAAGTGTCCAGCAGTGTTTTATTTGCAATTATAAAGCTTAGTAATCAAGCTGCTAAATTCCAAACAACTTCCGTGAGGTAAAACCATTTGGATTCCTTTAGTTTTTCTTGTAATAAAGTTCAGAAGTACACAGCGATAGTAAGATATGTTTGTGGCTCTAAAATTACTGTCTACAAATAGTTTTTTTGAGATTGATGCTTTCGAAACAGGTCGACTTTCTAGTTATTTTGTATAATTCTATAACCACTTTACTAACCAATAGACATGGTGAATCATTAGTAAATACCAAGTTGAGTCACAACCAATATCCATCAAAGTTTTGTCGCTCTGAACTATGTAAAATAATTTCATAAAAGTGTCTTTACAAAACACTTTGTCAACATCATAGTTTTGTTACCAGTTGATTTATTAGTTCATATATGTCTTATAAACATGCATAAACTATTTTGTTTGTTATACATTCCAGTTTATAATTAATTTAAGGTCATAAACAAGTTTTAAAAAGAGTTTATGATTCTACACAATACTACATTGTGCCTCTTATAAATGTTATAACTGGAGTTGTCGTTTTACAAGAGATTAACCATTCCTAGACTATAATGTTTCTACATAAAAAAACTATAGTTGTTCGGTGGTTGTAAATCTTTAACTTAAGCTCTCCCATATAATATATGACCTCTATCCAAATCAAGGTCAACGTTTAAAGGAAAGCAAGGGTTACCATATAATAACGATGTTAACGATATTACAATATTGCCTTTGTCTATTGTATTAATGATGTTACAATATAATAAACATAAGGTTAATGAAGAAATAAGTTCTATGCATGAACGATTTCGGGAATTTACCAAAGTTTAAAGGTGTCACTTCTTGCTAGGTCAACGTAAATCATATCGTTGATATTCTAACACTAATCTATCATATGATATGATGAACGGTGTAATCGATTTACAAGGCAATAATTTGGTTGATGATATAGTTTATACCTCGTTTCAATAATTAAATAATTGGTTATTATTGTATGCAGGCGACTATAGAAAATGATCCATTGCATGGTTTGATTTAACGTGACCACGTGGCCTTCTCCTGAACAAAAGTGGAAGATATAAGAACCCCCGTAACCCTAACCCTTTTCATTTCTCCTCCACAATTTACGCTGGCCCTTGAGGCTACTCTGCTTGGTTTTCATGGCGGCCATCAGTCCTCTTCTCCTCCAGTTGTCTTGAGTCTTGGGTTAGCGTTGCCTTTGCCTCCGGTATTTGGTTTTAAATCCATTCTTAGTGGTTGTGAGTTCTCACTCTGCAAGCTTTGTTGATTCTATCGTTGCCCTTGGCTTGTTGTCTGCTCAATCTTCCTTTCATCGTTATCATGGCTCGTCGTTGCGTGAGGTTTAGTCTTACAGGCTGTCGGGTCTATATTTTGCAAAGCCTGTTGGTGACAATACTTTTATGAGACTGTTCGTCGTTTCGATTGACAGGTAAAAAAATGTTTTTATTGTTCATTTAAATTGTAGTAGGTGTTTATACTGTTACGGTAGCATAAACAATTCTTAAGTTGTTTATTTTCTGACCTCTTTCTTTAAAACTCCTTGCAGGGGGCTCACGACTATATACATTCACGATGGAGGAAGTATGCAGATAGTTTGCAAATGCCGTGGCTTGTGGCTTAATATGGGTAAGCCCTGTGGTCCATGTCTTGTGTTTTACCCTACTTGTATCAGGGTGGTCATTTGGAATAACCCAGGGTTTGGGGAAGCCTTCCTAGACTCGCCATAAGTTATGTGGTCTCTTTTACATGTCGTTTGTTGATGTACCAAGTTTCAAACCCTCGCTAGCAGATGGGTAAACACGGTTTTAAACTGAGCAATGTAAAGTAGTTTTGTTTTTATGTTTAGCTTATGGATTATTTAAAATTTAAACAATAGCTCTCCTGTAAAGACAGTTTTGTCTTCAATATTGTCTCGATTTATCGTAATGCTTAACATTATGCTCTGTGTACTTCGGTTTTTTTTATCCTTCTCGAGCTTAAGCGAAGTTTTGTGATCTGCTTAAAGTACTCTGTAAAAGTTTATAATTAATTTTTTTAAGACTGATACATACAGTCATAGTTTAGTTATAATTCTCGCTCGTTTTTGCTCGGAGTTACGTGCTAGGGTTTATCCTGTGGAAACCCTCGTTTTAAAACAAATTGTTCTACTTAATTTTTTTACAATTTCTAATACTTATTTAGTTTGACTGTTAACTAGTATTACAAAGTATTGTAGAAATTCTAGTTTATAATAATTACCACTGTCTTTTTGTTTGTCCTTAAAGGACTGTAAGTAATTTATAATAACCTAGTTATTTAATGGTTACATAATCCAATTAATTTGGTTTATGACTTCAATGTATTGACATTTGTAATTGTAATATATATAAGGGTTTTAACCCTGTCTTTCACTTTTACAGATACACCCTGTTTGTAAAAATAAAAAGGAACAATTCTTTTTATAAGTATACATTTTGTATATGTTGTTCATTATTGTATTTTATCTTTGTGTAATGAATTTAATTTGTCTTTTAATGATTAAAAAGAACTAATCTTATTGTTTATCATAGGTTACTACTGTAATGGATTTGCATAAAAAGAATACTGGTAGATTTCTGCTCAAAAAAATGAGCTAGGGTTTTTAACCTATTTAACTTTTATAATAATGATTTCTGGATTGTTATTTCGTTAAGTTCGATTACTGTCAAAAGGTTTTAAGATTATTTTAATGGCTCAAAGAATTCCAGGTTAGGGTTTATGAAAATAATCTTTGTTTTCTTTCTTTAAAGATTTCTTCAGTTTGTTAAAAGAATTATTAATTTATAAACGATATTGTTTATGCTAATATTATTATCTGCGAATTTACTATATTTTATTAAGTACGTATTTGCACATATACTTTATTAATAAAGACTGAGAACAGTCTATAATAGTTTAGTTTATTCAAATAGGATTATTTTTGTAAGCTTGATAAAAAGAAATGAGGATTTTCAAACCTGTCATTACTCCTTTACATATAATTTGTCTATAAGAGTTTAAGAACAGTTCCTTGTTAATAATACTTTAAGCATAGGTTACTAATGTATTTTAGTTATTTTAATTCTAAGGAAAAGAATACTGTGAGAGTTATTAAGTTCTTTATTAATATATTCCTTATCTTGAATTAGTTTGTCTTTAGAATTTAATTAGGTTACCAATCCTTACTTAGGGTTCAAATAGTTGCAGGTTAAATTAGTTGTTAATATTAGGAAATGATATAAACTAACAGAACCATATTTAAACCCTTACTTAACATAAATAAATAAGCATTGTATCTGCGATGTTTCTATTTTCTCTATTTCAGGTTAGAAGTATAGCTTGTAAAAGAAAGTACTGTGTAAAAGAATAACTTACATACTTGAACACATTGTTATTAATAAAATAATATCACCATTTCATTTTCTAGCATTCTTAATACACAGTCTGGTTTTAACGATAACCTAACTAAGCAGATTAATATTCTTTTCTGGAAGCAACTATCTACAGAAAGAAAATATTCGAACACTCTGAAAAACATAAGTAACTCTATTCATTTCAAATTCCTATAATATCTTCATCCATTTTAAACACACTACATGTGCTAAAGTACAGTCTGGTTTATTCCAGACGGGGAAAAACACAGGCAGGATTATTTTTCATCAAACACAGATTCAGCATTCAAACAACTAAATATTTCAAGCTTGAACAGTTCACTACATAACATATAAATCATTCATTATTCATTCATTCTTAGATATAAAATTTTAACACAGTAAATAAAGACTGTAGAACCTGTTTTAAGCTGGATGACAACAACGTTGGGAGGCCGTTCCTCCCTACCAACTCCTGGAGAGCGCTCAAACAATGACTTCTCAGAACCCCCGAGCTTGTTCCTGGTCTCCTTGGCCAAGAACTGGTGGAGCAAGCAATAAAATACTAGTCTAATGACTCAGTACTAACTCTGCACTCAACAGCAAGATCTTTCAGCTGAAAAGTTGGACTAGATCACTTCCTGCAGTTTACCCGTCAAACACCTTCCACAAATTCCCTTCGCAATGAAATCCTTTGAGGTACATTCACCTGGGTGATTATCCTCCTGGAATGAGCAGCCTCAGCTCTCTTCAATGGGAATTTTTATTAAGATTGCTTAGGTCTTTTTGGGTTAGTTGTCATTAATTGAGCCACCTTCTCTGATCCCACTTTCTTGGTGGATCATGACCCCAAATGTAGGGAGGTTTCCACCTGCAACATTGGAAGTGTTTGAGGATGTTACCACTTGTCTATTTTCTCTCCAGCTAGTCTCCTCCACCAACTTGACTAGTAACACTCTTTTTAACATCTCTCCCAAGTTGTTGTCTCCACTTTTATTTATTTATAATTAAAATATTCAAAATTACATTCAATACCCTTGACTCTACTGAGTCATCATTTACAACTTAGCATAAAATTTAACATAATGTCTTGGAATAAAATCAAATAAGATAATATTATTTTGCAAAATTGGGGCATGTGACGCTAGGTTTTGATTTTTAGTAAAAAAATTTGGAAATGTAGGTTAGCCTGGTTGTTTGTTTTTAAAAGATAAAGGTAGAGCTTAACTTGATTTCTAATAGCTTCTCGACATAAATAAAAAAGGTTTATGCTAACAATTTTAGGGTTTTGACAAATAAAACAGATGCATCTTATAATACTGCTTTATTTACTATTTCGCTGCGTTACTAGTATTCTTTGCTATTGTCATTAAATTAATGGTTTTGTTAGTAATATTTGTTTTACTATAGTATTTACAATTTATTGTCTGTAAGGCATCCATTTTACTTTACTAGGCTTTCTTAAGTCTTCTGCAATAGTTTATAAATATAAATCTATATGTTTAAGTTATGAAGAGGGAAACTATTTTGTATTAGTTGATGCACAGTTTTCAAAGCTGGGTAATGAAAGATTACTTATAAAAATCTTGTGTAATAATTTTAGAGTAAATTCTATATAAAAGAGAAGGATTCAAAAATAAAATGTTTTTTATCATTCTTGGTTTAAACAATCAGTAAAAGACTTTCCAAGAAAAACAAATTCAAACTCATCTTGTCGTTATATAATCATTCTTCTAATTCAACCTTCTGTACTAGAGTACTTCATCAATCGATGAGTGGAAAAATACAGCAAGGGATTTCATCCATTAATCAAATAATTCTAACCCTAGATTCTTTTATTCAGATAAAATTTAACAAGTAAATTTTCTTAAAACAAAAAGCAGACTTAAACAGTTCTAAATGTAGAAACAATTTATCCAAGTAATAACATTACATTTTATCATAGCTACTTTCAGTCATGTACTTTTACTTGAATAAGGTAAATTAAATAACACATTTGGAACCTGATAACTTTCTGAGGTGACAAACAGCCTAAGAAGCCCGTTCCAACCAACCAATTCCTGAAGATAGCTCAGCTGCTTGTCTTAGGACCTCCGAGCCTGTTCACTGGTCCACCTGGTTGAAATCACTGGGTAAAAGGATAGGATTTAAAACCCTACAACTTCACAGAAGTAAAGCACAATAATACTTCTTCCTTCTGCAGTAAAGAACTCAGCCAACAAGCTACACTAGTTTCGAAAACATCCTTCACACTCAAACTGCTTCTGCCTTTCCCCTCATCGAATCTCTTGTGCACCTTTTTCACTTCAGAAAATTCACAAGTAATTATTGAAGAGCCTCCTACTGAATTCGATGGGTAATTATAAGCATGCCTAGGTCTTTTGGTCATTTTTTCACTTGATGAGCCACCTGCTCTTATTCCACTTTCTTGGGGAACATGACCACAAAATTAGGGAAGTTGCCCCCTGCAACAGCTAGAAGTGGTTGAGGATGCTGCCATGTGTTAGTTTTCTCTCACCCTAGTCTATTCCACCTAGTGGGCCAATGGACACTCATTCAACAGCCTCCTTAGGTTGTTTGTCTCATATTTTATTTATTAACTAATAAAATATTCAGCATAATTAATTACAATCATCCTTAACCCCATTGGTCAATAGTCACAAAACTTTACAATAAAAATAAAATATAATGTCTTCTTAAACATAAAATGTTATTGCAATTTGGGGTACGTGACAATGGTGGTTTCATTTAAGACCATGAAGTGTTGTTGTGCTTCTTTGATTGATTTCAGACCTGTGAATTTAGTATTTTGGCTTGTATGAGACTAGTTTGTCTAGATGAGAACATGTATTTTTAGTTGGTAATCCTGTGGTAAAATCAGTTGTAACGTTGGTTGAAAGCTTGTGACATTGCAAGTTTGCTTTAAATATTTTCCCTTCGTTTACGTTTATGTTTATGTGTCAATTTCTAGTTTGACATGTGTTTTGGTGGATAAGGATTCAGTTGCAAGTCATTGCAGAACCCTTTATTTATTCACATGTTCTTACCTTAGTCGTTTATTGAAAAACATATGTGTTAGTCTATTGAATCTGCGTAATTGTGACCATCGATTACTATGCCAATGTGCAATCGTGACCGTTGAATACGATGTTAGTGCGTAGGTGTTGAATCCAGATTCTAACGTGCTGACATCGAAAATCAGAGGTTTGGGATGACTTTTTGTTATGTTTGTCAAGTTTGTGCAGAATCCTGAATTTTGAAATGCCGATGTCGGGAGTCAGAAGTCAAGAGTGTTCGTTTGAATTCTTTGTATATCGGTGCCAAATCTCGACTACTGACGTCGGAAGTCGGGAGGGAAGGTATTGTTTTCTCTTCTCTTTTCGAGTGCCAACTTCTGACTATCGATGTCGGGATCGACGTGGAAAATTTGAAATCAACACAGTGAGGTTAGGATCAGTAGGGGAGGATCAGAGGCAGATTGAGACCATCAAATCTATCTATTGGAGTGAATATTCACCGTTGTATCTTGATAAAGTGTTGTTTAATGTTGTTAGTTGTTGATTGTGAGTTATAATTTGAGTTTAAGGTTTGTTTAAGCTTATATAAGCAATTTTTCATTCTACACTTCTGCATTTTTTGAGTCTTTGGTGGCTTGTTGTTGATAGGGTAATTATTTTTCATTAATTGTTTCAATAAATTTTGGAGCCCATAGAAAGCTTCACATTTCTTTTTGGCTCCTGATGGGTTTCTTGTGGTCTTGTAGCGCAAGGGGTGCATTACAATATGGTATCAGAGCGATAATTTCAAAACCTTTACCTATGGGTAATGTTTTGGCATGTTTAATATTGTGTTATTATGTAAAATTTTATGTTGAGAGGTGAACTCTTTGAATTTATTAAATTGTTTTTCCTAATTGAGCTCAGTGTTTATGTGGTTTGGAGTTTGTATGTTGAATTCCTATTCACTATAATGAGATTTGAATTGCATAATTAAATATTTAATGAAAGTATGTTACTCATGGTTATGTGAGATAACATGTATTGATCAAAATTGGATTGTTATTGATGTTTCCAGAGTTTAGGTGGTTACTTACAACACCATTTAAAAGTCGTGTGGTGGGAAGGAAGAACTACAAGATGGATGTAATCCCTGAAGTATCGTGATTCAATGAAGAAGTTGGATTTGGTGACCAGAGGACATAATCAAATGCCCATCGATATACAATGGAACCCAAAGAATTGTTCCAAACCTTGAAATATATTCATGATGGTAATGGAAAAAAACTACGGTATATAGAACATCATAACCAAATCAACCAATAGATGATGCAAAATCTAATGCAGATGCATGATAAAGTGCAACAAGTGTCTTCTATGGTGGTATAGTAAGAAGAGGGATATTTGGTCAAAGAGATCTCTGATAGATATCATCACTCTTGGCACAAGGATGTGAGTGAAGTGATGGCATACTCCCAACACCATTCTAGAGGTGGTTATCATGGGAATAAGAGGCTTAAAAATAACTAGCATAACCATTATTTCTCAAGATGTCAAAAGAGGAAAAGTGAAGTGAAGGTTTTGTAGGGTGAGCTTAGGAGGCTCAAGCCTCCCACCTTTGATGGTGAGAAGTCTAGAGAAGTAGCTGAGATGTGGCTATTGCAAATGAAAAAGTATCTAAGGTTGCATGATTACTCAGATAATCAGGAAGCCTGCATTGCAATCTTTAATATTAAGGGAAGAGCATATCATTGGTGGAAGCATCTAAAGCAAGTAGAAAGATTAGAAAAATGACAAATATCATGGAGAAAATTTCAGAGGCTATTCAAGCAAGAATTATCATCCGAGCAATATTATGACAAAAAAATGCATGAGTTCTTTGAACTCATCTTGGGTAATAAAACCATGGAAGAGTATGAAAGGCGTTTCTTAGAGTTTCTTGGCTATGTCAATTCTATCCAAGATGAGAATGTTAAAGTTCAACATTTCCTCAGTGGAATTCCAATATATTACTGAGATAGAATTGCATATAAATGAACCATGAACATTAAAATAATGTGTTCGGAAGGCCAAGTTCCTCTTTGAACAAAGTAAAAACAAGGATGAAGTGCACAGTTCAGTAAATGCCAGGCTGAAAGAAAAGCATGATTTGAAGGAGAAAGAGGATAAACCTTTGGATGATAAGAAGGATCAGTTTACTTCTTCCAAGAAACCAATTGTAAATTTTGATGAAAAGGTGGAAAATCTAGTGGGACATAGACCTCCTTTTTTATTGAAACGTCGGAACTATGGAAGAGAACATTATGTCAGATATTTCCCAAAGAAAAGAAAGAATAAAGAGGTAAGATTGTACAATGTTCAAGAATATTTTACAGTGGGAGATGTAGGTGTAAATGTACCTCGGCTATGTGCAACTTTAAGTAATCAGTAAGCAAAGCATCAAACATCCATGACATAAGTGGAAGGAAAAACCAGATTGGAAAATTCAAGTGCATCCCACTTGTGCATTGGACAAAATGACCAATATTGTCAGGGATAGGGCCATAGGATGGAAAAAATCCCAATGGATCCTCTACATCCTCGAAGCAATAGTATGAAAATTAAATAAAATATTGGACATGGGAAGAATATCCTAGTCTTGTTTTGAAAGATTAAATATTGTAACTATGTTTGAAACATTTTTAGTTCATGTGTTTTTTAACCATGTAACACTGAGGACGGTGTTGATCTTAAGGGGGATGGGAATGTAATATTCTTGGTTAAGACCCTTGGTAGTTTAATGTAAATATTTAACTTCTTTAATATAAAATCATAAATTGGATTCGGATGTGGCAACGCGCTGAAGAGAAAGGGGACTCATAAATTCACCAAGGGAAAGTGAGGGTGGCTTGTATAGCCTAGAATGGGGCTAAATCATAACCTAGTCAACCCTATAAAATTTAGAAGACCCTTTTAATATTGTGTTAAGCTAATCCTTTGTTAAACTCTATTTAAACTTTAAATTTTGTTTATTTTGCTAAGTTTGATTAAAGGGATGGTTAAAGGAGGATTAGGTGGGAAGTAAATGGTGTCAATGGACACGATGTTGTGTGGGAAATAGTATTTGTGAAGGGTGATGGAATTGATTCTGGTAAAAAGAGGCCTAAGCTTGTGAGAAAAAAGAGAGGGGGTGTAATGAGGATGAACTGTGCAACGAAGGAGAGGAGTGCACAAACAAAAAGCATTGTGTTAAGCTAATCCTTGTGTCAACCCTATAAAATTTAGAAGACCCTTTTAATATTGTGTTAAGCTAATCCTTTGTTAAACCCTATTTAAACTTTAAATTTTGTTTATTTTGCTAACTTTGATTAAAGGGATGGTTAAAGGAGGATTAGGTGGGAAGTAAATGGTGTCAATGGACATGATGTTGTGTGGGAAATAGTATTCATGAAGGGTGATGGAATTGATTCTGGGAAAAAGAGGCCTAAGCTTGTGAGAAAAAAGAGAGGGGGTGTAACGAGGATGAACTGTGCAACGAAGGAGAGGAGTGCACAAACAAAAAGTGTTGTGTGGAGTGCATGGAGGACAATGGTAGTGTAAGGGGGATATGTGTGGATAAACTGTGTGTGCGTTGAAGACTCGAGAGTAGCACACAAATCTTGGTGGAGATGTGTCGATCCGTATGGACCATATTCATTCCCCCTTGTCTAATTATGTTAGTCGGTTCTTGAAGGTGGTGTGGTGGTTATTTTAATGGTGAATTATGCATGAAATTATCTAGTGGATCTCCTCTGTACTAAGTAAGTAGTGATGAGTTTCACTGTGGTTCCATTGGACGGAAACTAGAGTGGGAATTGTGTGGTTTAACATGGAATCAACCATATCCATTTTCTTGGATGTTTGAATACTTGTTTTAGTTCCCTTGTATTGGGAATGTGGCCAATGATATTTTCCTGAGTTTGAAATAGTTCTAAATCCTTATGTTTGGGAGTGTGGCCGAATTTTATTTACTGAGTCGAAAACAGATTCTAAATTCTTATGTTTGGGAGTGTGACCGAATAAAATTTCCTGAGTTGGAAAGAGATCTGAGTAGAGGGGAGTGTCTCCTAGTGAATTTATAAGTCACATCTCGGGGGTGATCTCTGACTGGTGAAACAATATAGTCCAGGCAAAGACCTATGGGTCGGTGGAGCGTGGCAATTACGAATCCAATTGTTCATTGTGTAAAAATTCAGATAAGTGTGCATGGCTTAATAGAAATGAATAAATTGTTTAAGTATGAATGTGAAATGTAATTCATGTATGCATGTTAGTATGTCGAATTTCTTAGAAAGATGAAATAATGATAAATGAACACATGCTTTAATTTTTTACCATGTTTCATTTTTAGTGCTTGATGTTGTCTGGCTTGAGATACTATTGAAGTCTTGGAGGAAGTTATGCTTTATTTAAAAGGTTGTTAAATGCTATGTTTGTGAGTTGTTTGTTGTCCAAGGCCTTGTTAAATGGACTAGATGGCTATAACATGATTTTGTTAGACAAGTCCTATTAATCGACCTTAATAAATTCTATTAAGGAATTAGAATGTTATATAAGAATATTCAAATGGTGAAGTTATTGTTCAGACTTTGATAAATCTCTGTTTAAGAGATGTTGTGACAATCTTTGAGTTATGATATTTTGTGAGTTGTGGTGATGCTCTGTTTGTGAGTTGTCATGAGGTTGAAAGCATGTCTAGTTGGACTTGATGGAAGAAGCATGTCATTGCTTACCCAATCCTACTAAGTTGGTTAAAGGGGCAAAGAGCCTGTTGTATTCTTTACGTATGAATGGTTTTGGAACAAGTATTTTTATTGAAATAAAAAGGAATTTCATATTTCCTTGAGGTGTTTATACTTGCATAAAGGATGTGGTTGCATGTATTCAGCCTGTATGGTGGTTGCGTTTAAGACCATGAATTATTGTTTTGCTTCCTTGGTTGATATCAAACCTGTGAATTTAGTCTTTTGGATTGTATGAGATTGGTTTGTTTGGATGAGAACCTGTATTTTTTGTTGATAAGAATGCGATAAACTTAGTTGTAACTTTGGTTGAAATCTTGTGACATTGCAAGTTTGCTTTGAATAATTTTACCTTTGTTTATGTTTGTGTATCAATCTATGAGTTTGACATGTGTTTTTGTGGTAATTATTTAGTGCCAAGTCATGGAAGAACCCTTGGTTTATTCATTTGGTCTTGCCTTAGTCATTTTTATTGAAAAATGGCTAAGTGTTGGTATGTTGAATCGACATAATCATGAGCATCGATTACTATGCCGATGTGTAATCATGGCCATTGAATACGATGTTGGTGTTTAGGTGTCAAACATTGATTTACGACGTGCCAACATCAAAAATCGAAGGTTGGGGATGAATTTGTGTTATGTTTGTCAATTTCGTGTTGACTCTAGACTTCCAACGTGTCGACATCAGGAATAAGAAGTCCGAAGAGTTTGTTTGAAGTCTTTGTATATCGCTGCCAACTCTCGACTATCGATGTCAGAATTTGAAAGTCGGGAGGGATGAATGTGTTTTTTTCATTGATGTGCCTACTCCCAACTACCGACATTGGAAGTTGGAATTGAGGAGGGAAGGTATTGTTTGCTCTTTTGTTTTGGATTTCTTACTTCCAATTTCCAATGTCGAGATCAACATGGAAAAGTTGGAATCGACATGGTGAATTTGGGATCGGTAGGGGAGGATCAGAGGTTGATCGAGGCCATCAAATCTATTTGTTGGAGTGAATCCTGGCCCTCGGATCTTGCTTTAGTGTTGCTTAATGTTGTTAGTTATTGATTAATGAGTTTTAATTTATGTTTAAGTTTTGTTTAAGATTGTATATGTTGTTTCTAATTCTACGCTTCCACATTGTTTGAGTATGTGGTGGCTCGTTGTTGATTGGGTAACTATTTTTTATTAATTGTTTCAAGAAATTTTGGATCTCGTACAAAGCTCTGCATATATTTTTTACTGCCAAAAGGTTTCAAGTCACTATGTAGCATAGGAGGTGAGTTACATTTAGTCATAGTGGTTTCTTTGACACATTTAGTGGAGCCACAAGGATTGCAATGAAATCAATGTAAGGGGATTGGATTATTGAATCGTGGCCATAATAATGTATTTGTTGCACCCCTTTGGAGATGTAATAATAATTTTTTTCATAGTGATGGGTTTATGTTTCTCTAATGTCTTTCTTGATACCTCTTAATGACATTCCATTGTTGAATCTTTGTACCCAAGAAGGTTTATTGTTTTTCCTTTATTTATCCATGAAAATGTTTCCTTTGGGCATGAGACTACCACATGTACTTGATTTAATATAGAAGTTATGTCCATCTTTCATTTCTACTCCCCAAGATAATTTGGAAAGGACACCATTTTTTTACCATTTTCATTAGATCAACTTAAACCATATCTAGATGTAGGTACTAAAAAACAAATTACTAGTTTCTAGAGACAAAGGTAGTATACTTACCCATGTAATATGTTATGATCCTTAACCCTTACAATTTGAATCACAAACAATATATTATTAATAATCAATACTTTATTCAATATCAAAACCTTGGAGGTAGGGATCCTTTTATGGAAATATCAACTCATGTTCAAGGGGCCGACAAATTCTCAATGGTATAAGTTCCAATACAATATACTCCAACACATGCTTCATAAGTAGGACTCCACCCTTATTTATAGTTAGGTAGAAAACCCTAATCATAATAAAATGCTAATTATTTAGTGAGTCTTCTTTGGTTAGGCCATATTACATTTTTTCAATGCTAACTACCTAGTTTACATAGTCAACCTTACATAGAATGGACACCATATCTACATTATTATTACTCTATTGTTCCTTTCATCCCCCATTACAGCTTGAGAGAGAATCCCACCACTCCATCCCCCTTCACGAAGCATTATCATCAATGCTCTTGGAAATGATGTACAACCATAAACTAGGGTACCATCTACAAGTGTTGACCACAGTGCTAAAGTAGCCTAAGAAACCAAGGTGCCATGTAAAAATGTTGGTCTCAATGTTGAAGTAGTCTAAGAAGGTTGTCCATAAACCTAGGTACCATGCTTAGCATTTCATACTAGCTCCCAACTAATGGAACATTAGCTCAATGAATATTTCAATAGTGTGCTCAAAATGGCCACCATGTTCATGTGGATCCAAATAAATAAAACCATCTTTAGAAAAAATATCATCGACATGGTTGTAAAGGGTTGATTGTGCATATGGAAGGAACACTACTATTGAGAATATGCAAACTGAAAACTAGTAATCATAACCATTATAGAAGAGTCATAATCAGAACCAATAGGCACCATTGACTCATGTATTATCTCAATGATGTTCTCTGCATATGGTTGTAATGCCTCGATATTAAGCCCCGAACATATGTAATGTTGTTATTTATGGTGGCATTAGGTGCTAGGACTATGGAATATGGACATTATTATTATTTTATTATTATTTACCTATAATTAAATAATATCTCAACATGGACCACAAATGTGGTTGGGAGGTCTTTGAATCCACATGTGTGGGGTTGGGGGGGATAACAGTTGTTTCCCTTCCTAACAGTACTCTATCTTTCCTAATTTTGATTTTATTGGACTTTACATATCCTATTACACCTAATTGATGCTTTGCATGCACGCATGTACCCATGCACCATGCAACATACGCCCATGCACCCATGCACCATGCATTATGAGAATATTCTCTATCTAAGTTATCCTTAGTTAACCAGAGAAAATTTAGGGAGGATTTAAGTTACCTTCAATCATTTGGAGTGATTTGTGGGGATTTGAGTTGTTGTCAATTAGTTAAAGGGGTTTTGAGTCTAATTTGAGTTATCCTTAGTCAATAAGAGTAAATTTGGATCAATTAGAAGTGCATGGGATTTATTTTAAGGAAATTTGAGTCAATATGTGAAATTCAAGTTGTCTCTAGTGCATGGGAGTGAATTTGGAGAGGTTTGAGTCAGCCTCAATAAATTCGAGTTATCCCAAGTGACTGGGAGTGTTTTGCTGGTGGATTCGAGTTAGCCTTAGTGGAGTTGAGTTACTTTCATGGGAACTCGAATGGTCATCCGATGTTTTGGTAGATCCCTCAGTGAATTCGAGTTGCTTACCAATGAACCTAAGTTAGCCATGCCAATGAAGTCAATTTTTTTATGAAAGGAACTTGAATTTCTTTTCGTGGAGGATAATTCTTGATTATTCATTCCTTCATTAATTGAGGGGAGGAAAGTTGTCCATGCCATCTTTGCTTATATATGGGTAATCTTGTGAGATTGGGAACCCATGTATGCTCTGATATGTGTGTGAACTATGTGCATGGAGAATAGGGATTGTGTTCTGTTGGGAGTAAGCCTAAGAAAATCTGTTATAATTCCTTCGTGTCCAATGCTTGTCTTTGTCTTGTACCTGCACATAAATCATGATGGTGAATGGTGATGTCTTGAGGGACCCAAGAGGTGAAGGGATTGCCATTGCACCTAGTAGTGGGGTAGAGGAGTGAGTAGGTGGTGAGGGATTGAGTTGTGGCTTCTCAAACTGATATTTGAGCTAATCTTGAGTGCAGTATACTTCCTATGTGGCCACCACTTGTCTTGATCCTAGACTTGCACATAAATCTTGATGGTGAATGGAGATGTCTTGAGGGTCCTAGAAGGTGAGGAGATTACCATTTCATTTGGTAGTGGGGTGGAGGAGTAAGTAGGTGGAGAGCATGGTATTTTTTAAGGATTATAATAGTATACTTAAGTATAGTATTCGAGGTGATTTTTTTTNATATATATATATATATATATATATATATATGTAGGAAAATATTAAATATGAAACATAGATTTTGCTACTGAAACTTGTAAATTTTGGCAAATATTATGATAAAAAAACATATTTTTTGTAAATATAGTCGATATTAGAGACTAAAAATGACCAAATAGCAATTTTTTTTCAAAAATATCCCAAAATAACCAATTGGCGAAATTTCGCCCCTAAAAATTCCCCTGGTGGAGAGGGGGGAAATCCCGTGTAAGAAATTCTTGTGTTTCTGTCGCTCAGGTCATGGGCCTGAGTTTTATCCTTGAGATTGAATTTGAGAGAGTTCCTTAATTAGCATGTGGATCCAATACCTCAGCTTGGGGTGACCTGCTCAAAGTAGTATTGGATTGACAGTGTCTAAGGCTGAGAGGAATGCTGACCTATTAATGCTAGTTGCACAATATATAAAAGATAAGTATTCTTGAATATTATTTACCGTGTTAGTGATGCACATGCTCACACTGAGGATGATATATCTTAGTTATATTATGTTTCATAATTATTTGCATGTTCATTTTTAATGGCTAAGTTTGATTTTGTTAAATTGGAAACTCACAAAGTAGGTATTGAATATGTTAATCTAGTTGTTACATGCTAGATAATATGATTTATGGTAGTTATTGGGATGTCATTTTTGGACAGTCTGTATGAACATGTGTAGTTTTTTTGGATCAGATATTCCATTGGATTAATGGTTTTTATTAAAGTGGTAAATTTTTATTTACATTAGTGTTATAAATCTTCTATATTGAAATGTACTGATGTTGATTTACTTATGGCACTAGAAGCTAGATTGCTTATGTATTTATTATCATTAGAGGGTATGATATTTGGACAACCCATATGGTCGTATATGGTTGTTCCAGGTCATATATGGTAGGGATTTTATGAGTGATATTTACTATTATAAATATTGTATATTTATGTGTTGTAATTTCGCCTCCTTGGAATGTTGGAATGTTGATTTGTATACAATTGTAAGTAGAGTCTTTGTGAATATATGTAAATTTGATTTAATAGTTGGTTAAATGGATATAGGAGGCATCCCATGGGTGTGATGACATTTAGTAAACATGTAAAGAGGTTATGGTGTGAATATATTCATGTGTCATATATCATTGCATTGCATGTAGAATGCGGAATTGTTGCATTGGAAGGGTAGTCTTCCTTGTAGGGGGTTGATTGTTTTAATTAGTTTGGTTTGTTCACATGTTTTTTTTTGTAAGCAACAGAGAAAATTTATATTCATAGTAACAAAGAAGAGCACAGATCAGCAAAAAAACTTGCTACGGGGGTCTTAGACTAATGGACCACCCGCCTAATCTATCAAAAAAACTGGAGTTGGGGTGTTCATAGAAATAAAAACTTCTTCTCTTTGTGTAGCTAGAAACTTCAACAAACATATTACAACTTAAAAATTGACTATAGACAGCCATGAATACTGCACATTTTAAAAGCAAAGAAACCCAAAAAAGATGGAAATCACATAGTGAACCAGACATGATAACGTAGCATCTACGGTGTTGTATCTTCCGCATGGTCTTGGTGTGTCTCTTCCAGAATTGGGCAGGGTTCATATTCCTCCACATGTTCATGAGGCTTCCTCTCCTGTATCAACATAGAGAAAATTGCGTCGTTTATGGTCTTATGAACACGCTTTACATGTGTAGTATTCCTCATGAAATCCTTATGCTCATGCAGCAGTTCCAGAGAATTCGCAGCACCAGCAGAGGGCGCACCACCTTTCTCGTCCTGGTTCCTGACCCCAGCATATTCCACGTTTCATGTGCTAGGAAACACCGATTAATGTCTTAGGTTGAAATTTTCCTCCAGGGATTTAAGCAGTGTGTCCGCCTGGGTGATACAGGTGCACATACCCTGGGCTACGTCCCCAGATCCATTCCATTTCACCATCATATCTTCTAGTAACAGTCCCAACATGTTCTTCATCATCTAGTAATGGTTGATTCGTCCACCACTTTTCCCAGAAGCAAGATGGTCTGAGACCACCTTGGATTCCCATTCATCAATCAAGAATATGTCTGGTATGGAAACCTGCTCAACAAACCCATCAACGTTCCCAATGGTGGCTTTTCGACAACCTTCTCCTATTCCTATAGTAGAGTCTGCGCGGGATACCACGTTGTCTGGAAATTTTCTTCTGCAAATTGTTGTGTACGCTTACAATAGAGTGAGCATGAAGTAGATATAAGAGAATGGAAATGCCCATAGGGATGAGGCTAGTGTGTCTCGTAATTCGAAGTGATACCATAATGGAGGTTAGATATGGAATGTAGAGGAAATAAATCCTCAGCGCTACGACTTAGATGGAAAATGACCTCACAACAATTCGCAGGGTTGGTAAGCATGCCACCTTCCTCTGAATTCAATTTAACCCCACTATCACTCGCCTCATTACCCGCACCTTCACCACGTGTCCTGTGCGCTAGGTGTCATGTATGCATCGCCTGTGTGTCACCCGCATCCGGGAATAGAAAATCTTGGCTTGCTATCTATTTACAGTCTTTGAGAAGGACCACCCAGTTGAGAGAGGTAAAGTTGTTGTGAACTAGAGAAGAATTACAACTGACTCCCTCATTAGCTAGTCGATCAGCCAATGAGTTGGATTTTCTTCTGACATGGTGGAAGGTGATGGATCTGCTTGAGCTGAGAATTTGGTTGAGCTAGTTGAGTCCCTATTTCATTCTCCAACTAGGGGAGATATTTTATCTGTGTTTTTCATTTTATAGGCGAGTGGCAAGTGATAGGACTATTTGTGAATCTCCTTTGGAAATAAGAGGGAGGAGATTCAGATTCATGTCCAATCGAATTCCTTATGTAAGCCCGGATATTTCTGCTGCATTATTTCTATCATGGCCCAAGTATCCCCAATAGACATGTTGAATGGTCCCTGTGCAGTCCTGGATTGCTCCCCCAAATCTTGCCTCTCTGGGGTTTCCTTTGGATGCACCATCAAAATTGAGTTTGAAGAATCCTAATGAAGGCATCTCCCATTGTTCTGGGTTGGATATGCACGTCTTTGGGGGGAGGGGGTGAAGAGTACATAATTTTGGATCCATCTTGCATCCAAGAAGGATGTCCCGTTCCGATTGAGTATTGAGAATATCATTATTGTTCCATTCATATATTAGAAGAGTTTCTTGAATATTTTTCTAGATGCCCTTCCAAACCTCCATGGTGTTGTGTTGTTTCCCGTTGAAGATGCGTTGATTTCTTTCTTTCCAGATGTTCCAAACCATGAATCCTGGGATGAGTGATCAAATGATATTTAGAAGTTTGTTTTGATAGGGATACTCACCCCATGATTAGAGAGTCTTTATTACACCACGTTTAACTCTCTTGGTTTGTTTTCTCTTCTCCTCCACTAGATTCTAGATAGTATCATCTAGTACACAAGAATGTAAGAGGTGGTCTATTGTTTATGAATGTTCCCTGTACGTGATACAAAAGGATGGGTTGTGGAAGGATTTCTTTATTATATTATCCCAGGTTAGGATCTTGCGATGAGTGAGCATCCATAGAAAAGTGGAGACTTTTGGCCATTAATTGGAGTCCCATATTTTTCTCCAGATGGGATTAGGAGCTTCCATTTTTCTATAGGAATGGAATAAGCAGGCTTCTTTAGTTGCGAAGGTTCCTTTTGTGTTATATCCCCATATAATAATGTCTTCTTCCTCTCAGAATTTTATCTGTCTCTTGTGAAGTTATGTCCATATCGTTTCCATAGGTGCATTATTCTCCATTAGCCCCCACTCAATGGGTTTTGTCCATATGGTGTCCATAGGTGCATTATTATCCATTAGCCCCCACTCAATGGGTTCTTTCCATAGGAAAAAATGGTTTTGATTGGTTCCCTTCCAAAAATATTTGACTGTTGAACTATTAAGCTTGCGCATGATGTTTAGATGATCCTGCAAATTAAGAAGATCTGATAGTTTGGGTAATTGCTACCAGGAGTCATGCCAGAAATTGGCATGGGATCCATTTATAATTTCCCATAAGCTATGTTGTTGGATTAGAGCGCACTGACGGTTAGGTACTCTCTAGATCAGTGATCCAAACATATCCTGTTCATAATGGATCAATGTGGTTGTGGTCCAATCCCGTGCATATTTTTTATTCCAAAATAGCGCCCAAGGGGTGGTATTTTTAGCTATCCAATTCCACCAAATCTTGGCAGAGAGGATCTCATTACTTTTTTCTAGATCTCGAAGACCTAGGCCCCCTTCCCGCTTGGGTAGGGTTATAGTTTTCCAATTGATAAGAGCCCACTTGTGTTGATTACCTTCCCCTCCCCAGAGGAAATTGTGTTGGAGACTGCAGATGGTTTTAAGGACCCACTTAGGGGAAACCAAAATAGAGAAAAGGTAAAGGGGCATAGGCTGGAGAACTAATTTGAGGAGGGTGAGTCTGCTAGGAAGGTTTAGGGACCTGAAGGTTCAGGAGGAGATTTTACTTTCCAGTTTGGCTAACAGGTCTTCACAGGAGGAGTGTTTGATGACAAAGTCAACGAGAGGAGCACCAAGGTATTTGGAGGGAAGGGAGGAGATGGATAATCCAAGAATGTAAGAAGCATTGCGTTGAGTTATCATATTAGTATTGAAGAAGAAAAGTTGTGATTTTAAATATTTATGGTGGTTCCTGAGGCCTCCAAGAAGTTGTTAAGGACCTTAGAAACGCAACGTTCTTCTTGGACGGAGGGGTGACCAAAGAGGAGGTTATCATCGACAAATTGTTGGTAGATGTGGGGGGGATTATTGTGCAGGGAAAGACCTCTAAGTGAACCTTTAGAGAGTTTGTTTTTAAGGAGTCTTCCCAAGCCCTCATCCATAAGGATGAAGAGGAAGGGCGTAAGCAGATCTCCCTGGTGGATGCCTATAGAAGGGGAGAAAGTGGCAGAAGGTGCTCCATTGACCAGGATAGAGAAAAAACAGAAGAAGTGAGTGTAAGGATCCACTTAGTCCAATATTTACTAGAGCCAAAATCAAGGAGCATTTTTTCAATAAATTCCCAGGAAAGTTTGTCAAAGGCCTTGGAAAGGTCAAGCTTAATAAGTATTCCATATTTTTTAGTGGTATTTAGAGAGTGGGTGATTTCATGGGCAAGAATGATTCCGTCTATGATTTTTCTTCCTTTTACATAGCCTATTTGCTCAGGTGAGATGAGTAGTGGTAAGAGGGTTTTTAGTCTGTTGACTATAACTTTGGTGATGATCTTATAAATTACATTGCAAAGAGAGATGGGCCAAAACTTACCAGGATTTGTAACTCCTTTCTCCTTTGAAATTAGAGTGAGAAAAGTCGCATTGAGAGTAGGAAATACCCAAATTTTTTGGAGAGATTCTCCCACCAGCTCCCATATTTCAGTTTTTACCATATCCTAATAGTGATGGAAGAAATTAATGGTAAATCCATAAGGTCTCGATGCTTTATCATCTTCCATATGATTGATGGTGGTCTCCACTTCCTGTAAACAAATGATATTCATCAGTGCAACATTATGGTCTGGAGTAAGGATTTTTGGAATGAAATCAGTGACTTTCTTAATGGCTTGTGCTCATGAAGGGACCAACTTTGTGAGTATATCTTGGAAATGGTTGATGATTTCTTGCTCAATATCTTCATGTGTTTCCAGAATGGTCCCATCCGTTGATTTAAGCCTGGAAATGTGATTGTGGTTGCGGTGTTGAATTACGGATCGATGGAAGAAGGATGTGTTTTTTTACCCTTCTTTGAGCCACCCTATTCTGGAATTTTTCTTCTAGAACATTTCCTATTGCTCGCGTATTTTATCAATCTTTTCCATGATATCCTTTTCTTTTAGTTTATTTTCTATTGTTTTCCCTTCCTCCATGACGATTTTCTAAAGCTTTTCCAGGTCTTTTTCTAGGGCACTCTTGTCTTTAAAGATATTTCCAAAGGTGTTATGGTTCAAAATTTTGAGCTTACCTTTGAGAAATTTTAGTTTTTGCTACATTACATCCATCTTAAAAGGCCCTGAGGTGTTCATGTCCTCCCACCATCTTTGAACAGAGTCTTGGAAGGAAGGGTAGTTGAGCTATAATTTTTCAAAATGGAAGGGCTTGAACTTATGAACTTCTGTGTTCTGCCAGATCAAGGAAATGGGCCAATTATCCGATAGAGCCGAGGGAATTACCTTAGTGGTTAGAAAGCCTCCTGTCTCCAAAATGTTTTCTGAAACCATAAATCTGTCCAACATGGAGACCATAAGCTTATCACCACCTCTTTTGTTATTCCAGGTAAAAAATCCTTTTGAGGTTGGGAGGTCCACGAGTTTGTTGTCTTCTATGATGCTTTGAACCTGATATCCTCAGTGGTGAGCATTCTTCTTCCTCATTTTTTGTCACTGAGAGAGGGGATCATGTTGAAGTCTCCACCAAAGATAACAAAGGAGTCTGAATGTTGTTGTTTAAACCACTCCATGTATTGAAGCAGATCAGGTTTCATATTTGGGTTTTGAGGGCCATAGATATTTAGCAAGAAACCATAGAACCGCATTCCTAGGATGTGAAAAGTGGCAGACAAGGAGCTTACAGTGGAGGAGAATTTGTTCAAGTATAATAAGGAGGGATCCCAAGCCATTGCAATGCCCCCTAAGNTTTTTAAAAAAAAAAAAAAAAAAAAAAAAAAAAAAAAAAAAAAAAAAAAAAAAAAAAAAAAAAAAAAAAAAAAAAAAAAAAAAAAAAAACTGGCTTATCTTGTAGGATTTTCCTTTTTATCATCCTGGTTTTGGAGGGCCCGTTGAGGCCTCTTATGTTCTAGGATATGATTTTCATTGAGAACAAGTTATAAAGCAAGAAAGAATTCAGTTAGCTAGGTGTATTGGCCTGATTCAACTAACCTTGTGTTGAGCGAGATGATTCTTTGTAGATCTGTCTTTCTTCCCTTCTTTCGATTGTCTCTGGTACTTTCTCTTGCCCTTCTGATGTGTGCTCTAGACTTCGAGTTTGTTTTGAGCTTTTGCTTTTTCCAAAGCCTCCTTTAAGAGTTGGATCTGAGTTGGGAGTATGAAGTTGAATGCTTTCTAGGTGCATGCATCTTCCATCCCTAAGAGATCCAGGACTCCTATATCTATTTCCACCATTTCTTCATCCATGAGTATTTCAGGACTACTTTCTTTCTGGTGCTGCGACAGATTTGAGTTGGGTTTTGTAAGTTTTTCCTTTCCATTCCGTGGATCATTTGGCTTTTCATATTCTCTTGATTTTTGTCGATTTGGGTTACCTCCATATTCAATTCCTAGTTCCTTTATATCTTCTGGAAGCTCCTCCAAGATATCGAAGCTGCTACTGGTTGTGGGTGGATCTGCTTTTTTTTCTTCCATTGGTGGGTGTTGCCTGTTGTATCTCTTTTTTCTTTCAAATTTTTGGAAACCCTCCTCATCTTTTTATACCTCTAGTCTGAGGTTGAGATTGTTTTGGTTAAGAGGGAAGTCTCTGTACAGGTGTCCATGCTCGTGACACTTGCAACATCTGAAGGATACATTTTCATAATCCAGTGATTGAATCCATTCAGAGTCTTCATGCATCATGGTTATTGAATCTGGGAGCACCTTTTCTATGTGCATGTAGACACAGATTCTCACATATGAAGTGTACTTGTTGTGTTTTGTTTGTTCATCCACATGAACATAGCTTCCTAGAGTGTTTCCTCATCCCAGTATTCATGTGGTAGTGAGTACATGTGAATCCAGACTGGGGCCCACTTGAATTCTTCCTTGTCTGGCTTGAAACGCTTAGTCTAGTTCCTGAGGTACAACCCTGCGAAGTTGAAAAAATACGGGCCTCCATATTCTACTCATGCTTTATCCTCTATCCTATGGAAAATGACGATGAATAATCCTTTGGATCCTAGCTGAATATTGTAGGGTTCTTTGGGTTTCTATTTTGATTCGATCCAGCCTCGAGCACTTGTTTTGATGGCCATATGCCTATGAATTTACCAAATGTCCCTCATGTGTTGCGCTCTTGCATTGATTCTATCTATAGGAGGGTTATGCATGGTCTTTCTGTGGTTCTTGGTATATAGGTACTGGTATTCTGTGGACCATTTCTCTGATCACCATGGCCCTTTTGGGTTTCTTGATTTATTGTCGTGTCCGGAATCATAATTTATGCAGTGCCGATGTGCAATATTTAACTGTGTCCTGGTTAGATGTTCCTTCAATGCCAACCTAGTTAGGGGTAGGATGGGAGGTGCTTACCCCCCCCCCTTGGTGCTTCCATACGATTGCTCAGGATTAGTAGAATGAAGCTTGTCACTACGCGGGTCAAGGAAGGGATCTATTGTACCACTGTTGCAGTCATTACGTACGAACCCTAATCATTCTTCTTCAGCAGCATCCCATATAAATCTCACATTGTCTTGTTCACATGTTATCCTAAACCTTAGAAGAACAATATTATGTTTTGCTTAACATATAGTTAGTCCTCCTTGTTAAATTCCTGGAAGTATCTAAACCCTAATGATGTGTTTGGTTGGGTACGTTACATGGTGGAGTAGAATAATCATGAGAAGCTTAAAGTACATGTCTTCCTATAAATTACAATTGTCTAAATTCCATTGACCATAAGCTTCCTCTAAATCACCATAGGCATCTATGTTGTCTCTTTTATACTCCTCTTCAACAATGATGTCTCCCAAGTTCCAACTTTTGAATTGCTTCATATGGTTCCTACAATTTTTGTACTCGATGCATTATAATGGAGTTACTCTAAACTAATTGCTTTAGTGTGTGAAAATTCCTCTATTTTGAGTAACCATTGTTAATCTTTTCATAATCCATATCAAGTTCAAGAAAGCTTACAAGGGGTATTCTTCCTATCATAATTTACATCTTACACATAATATGCATAGAACGTTAGGTCTATGCCGATGATGGAGGCTAATATATCCATATATAATTTCACGTTCTATGCCGATGATGGATGCTAATATATCCATATATAATTTCATAATCTACTATAAGTATGTGAGCTAGGTCTTCAAAATAGAAATGAAACCAGATTTTATTCAATATACCTCCTTTGCGTGGTTAGGGTTTTGAGGCGATAATTTTAAATGAGCACAAATCCTTTAATATTGATCAAAATATCTATTATGAATCAAAGTATGAAATTCCATGGCCACTATACTTCTAATGGCTCTAAGCTTGTTGTAATTTGGTACATAATAGAGAGATTAATGCACCACAGCAATATTATGGAGGGTTTTGAGTCACAATTTAAAAATAGTTGTAACACCCACGATAATACTCCTAATCTTCATTATGACCCCATGATTCCATAGTCTATCTACTTCCATTGGCATTGGTTTTGTTGCAATATATTATAGAAACGTAGAGATAATTGTGCCACAAAATTTTCCCATGGTGGTTTCAAGTTACAACTTATAATGCTTATAACTTCTACTATACTTCTCAAAATTGTTAT